>FJUW01000004.1:2248823-2266733 GCA_900074885.1 Rhynchosporium graminicola | reverse complement strand
TCCAAGTATAATACTATAGTTTCCGAGAGTAGTAATAAGAAAGGGGGTAAATACCTGAACGCGACGATCTACTATTAAATTGAGTATCGTATAGTAACTAATAGTACTACTATTAACGCTATTGAAGCCTTTAATAGGAATTACGTTTAGTAGAGGGTGAATTAAAGGTTTTAAGAAGAAGGAAAGAGATTTAAGAAAAGAATAATTAATAAAATAGTATCTATTAGCTCTAGAATCGAGAAGTGCGAGTAGCTTATACGAGAGTCTATTCTTAGTAAGAGTAGCACGTATAGTGAACGATTAACTACTAAGAAGCTTCGTAAGGTTAAGATATCGTATATCTCGTATACTACCTAAGAAGGAGTCTTTCCCTAAGCGTAGTCTTTTACTAGCGGTTTAATATACTCCTAGGTATTATTGTACGTTTCTTTATTATTATTATCTTCTAACTTGCTATTAATATTATTATTAGCGTTAATTATATTAATTCGATACGGAGTATTAGGTCGAGCTAATAATAAGTATAGGTATAAGATAAGCGTAAAGTAATAAGGAGCATTCGCTAGCGATTATACACGAGGCGTATCATTTCGTGCAGAGTATAGTACTTATTTACTAGTCGTACTAGTGTTCTCGGGCGTAGGAAGACTAATTTATAGATAAGAAGAGGAGTTAGTACTATAACGCTAGGAGGAGGTATTTATAGGGCGTTCCCGAGTCGCGCTAGCTTTAGCTAAAGACTCGGAATAGTAGGTCTTTTTAATAAATTAACCTTAGTCTTTAGCTTATATAGCCTTAACGTATTCTTCTAGTATCCTTAACGTTTAGTACTATTAGAAGAGCTATTTCCGTAGCTATATAGGTAGCTTCTCCTATAAGTCTATTTTCAGAGTCGATTGATTATTTACTCTAGCTTTATAAGCTAGCGTACGAAACTTATAGTAGAACGTCTAGAAAGTCTACTTATAATCTATCTTTAGCGCGGAGTAGCTAGCTTTTATAGTTTATTAGTTATATAGATTAGATAAGAAGGAGACGAGTTAAGTAATCATATCGAGTGAATCGATTATACTGCTTTCTTCGTTATATTCTAGTTCTAAGAATAAGAGTTCTAGGTAAGTTCTAGCTATTCCTTCCGTTTAGTTAAGTAACTAATCTTTATAGTGATCTTTATCGATAAAGTAGCTAGAGTAGCGCCGGAGGGCGTTACGTATCTGCACTTCCTAGAGTTTTAGAGAGTAATCGATTCTATCAGAGAGCTTATTTAGAAGGTTTTTTATCTTCTCTATACGCGTAGCGTATAATATTAATAATATTCCTCCGGTAGATTATTCTTAATAATAATTATTAAGTATAAAAGTAGCGTTATCTTCTTTAATTAATAGTAATAGTATTATACGCGATTAAATATTATTAAACGATATAGACTTAGTAGAGCACTAGATAGTTAACTAGCGTAATTCTAGGAACTCGTCTTATAACTAACGTAGTTCTGCAGATAAGTCGGCGTTTAATTATCTCTCTTCCGTGAGCTTCCTTTCTGCTTCTTATAGCTAGTAAGCGCGGTCTTCCTATGAGTTACTTATAGTTACTATTGATATAGGAGTATTATCAGGGAGGTTTAGGGACTCGGTGAGTTCGTTGATTATAATAGGAGTTAAGGAGCTTAACTCGGACGAGGCGTTGTCGCGAGTACTCTCTACTATAGAGAGAGGTAAGTTATAGCGAGTATTACGAGTCGCTAAAGAATAGGAAGTAGAGGGAGTCAGAGAACCAGTAGTCGATTTATCGGACTTAGGTTACTTTAGTTTAGGTACTATTCTTTAAGTTTATACTTAGTATAAGCCTTCTCCGTATAGCGTAGTCTCCTGCGTTTAGTAGCTCTAGGCATAGAGGTATGATATAAGTAGATATTTACTATCTTCCTAGATATAAGTAAAAGAGTTATAGATAATATAACACTTACTCTAGAAAGGTCTTAAAACTATATAAGTAATAAGATCTTATATTATTATGAATATAAAGTAATAAGAATCACTTAAGAATCTATAACTAAGGAGTAAAGAAGTAGAGAGAGAAGGGAAGTATATATATGAAAAGGGGCCCCTAAACTCTACTTGTATAATCTCGCTTAGTAGTAAGTGTTTCTACTAATAGGGAGAAACCTCCAAACCTGACCAGTCGTCATATAACCTAGAGGCTCGATATATCTAGATCTATAAGTTATTCTATATTATTCCTTAACTAATTATACTCTATAATAAACTATTTCAGATATAAAAGTACTAATAGATATAGCTAGATATATTAAGCTTCCGAGTTATAACTACTACTAAAGAGGCTATAGCCCTTAGATAGAGTGCGTTCGGGTCGCTAGGTTTTTAAGTAGCTCTTACGCTAACTACTACTATAGTAGTATAAGAAGCTATTACTCGCTCTATAAGTTATATTCCGAACCGAATTATAACTTATATTAATATTTATAGATCTATAGGCCCTACTGCCCCTGCCGCCCCTGCTACTTCTACTGCCCCTATCGTTCCCTCCCCCGCTACTACTAGCTCTTCGTCAGGTTATACTTATAGTTATAGAAATACCTAAGTCGCTCTTAATACTTATAATAATAGTAAGTCGTAAATCGAACTACTTTATAGCTTATAACTAATCTATAGTAGCCCGCTATCCCTTCCCTGCTACTACTAGCTATATCTATCACTCCCGCTATACTTACCGCTAGCTTTTAGAGGCCCGGGCGATTCTTTATAAATCGCTCGCAGATAACCTCCGCGCAGAGGCCGATTTAAAGAAGGAGATAAAGCGTAAGGAGAAAGAGAGTAAGAGCTTAATTAAGCTATAAATCCTATTAAGAGTCCCTTATAGAAGTATAAGTTAAATTTCAGGGCTGAAAATCCTAGTATAAGTCTCTTATAAGAGTTAATATTAAATAAAAACCGCGTTCTACTTTATCTTTAACTTCTTTTAGATTTTATTAAACTTTTCGTAATTAAGAGACTTATATAATATATCTATAGACTTATAAATTATTCTTAACTAAACTAATATTAATAAAGATTAAGTAATACCTCTAGAAATATAATATTCGTAATCTAATATTAATTTTCTATAAGTAATAATACGCTTAACTCTTTAACTTTAGATATTCGTAAAAGACTAATATATAGCTAACTATAAGTAAATATAAGTATCTATAAGTCTAATCTTATTATATAAAACGACTATCCTTAAGACTAATTAATAATTATAGCGAAATATAAATAAACTAGAAATTACTTTTATTAAAGAGTAATTCTAAGCTTATTATCTATTCCTATTAATTTAATCTATAAGAGTACTTATAACTATCTATTAAAGTCTCTACCTAAGATCCGAGCCTCGATATAATACTTTCTTAAGCTTATAACTATTAATCGCGTTCTATTATAAAAGCTTTCTAGTAGCATAAGATTATATAAAAGAAGAATAAGCGAACCGAGCTTAAGATATAAGTACAATAGTAGTAATAAGGGAAGATCGATTTTTTAAAGAGTCTTAGCTAAAAACTAATAAAAGTCTATCTTAGCGATATCTATATTAATTATATATATATCTATAGCTAAGTAGATCTATAACTAGCTCGGAAGGCGACTAAGAATTATTCTATTTAGCTTTATAATAGTTATATTTAAGGTTAATAAAAAATAGTGACCTATAAAAGTAGTCGGATCTATAGTAGCCCCTCTAAGAAGAGCTAGCGAATGAATAGAATCGATAAAACTAGAAACGCTAATAAGTTAATAGATATAGTCCAGAACTATAACTAAAAGCTCTTTACGCGAATCATAAAGTAGATTACTAATCTAATCTATAAATTCCGAACTATAAACCTTTTCTCGGACTTATATATTAATCCGTAAAGTAATATAATATAATTAGAGCTAGATAAATAACTTTTAAATATAAGTAATTATAATATTAGCTCGCGAACTCTATAGTATAACTAGAAGTATCTGCGTAAAGTCTCTACTAAGTATTACGAGTATACCGCTAAAGAGAATATTATCTATAGAGCCTTATAAATCGACTAATAAGCAGTATATTACTTTAAAATAATATTTATATTATATTAGTATCTCGTCCTAGATAATCAGATTAACTTAACGTAAGAGACTGCTAAGCTCGCTTTATTTCGTAATACTACTTACGGACTATTCCGTAAGATCGATCGGGATCTTAAATTACGAGTATAATATATATCTATTCGGTAATAATAGGGCTATAATACTAGTAGAAGCGATATAAAGGACCGACTTTTCTTCGCTATAGTAATAATAGCAGAGAGTCTTATATAGATATATTTTACTAGACCTACTTTAGCCTTAGATATAAAAATGCGCTATTTCCAGTTTAGTAATAATTATAATTACGATATTCATAAAAGCTATAAGCTAATCGCTATTAAGGTTCGCTTTTATTATTTACACTAAAGTAGTAAAATCTTCGATTCGATTATCTATTATCTATTAGGAGGTATAATAATAGGCCTAATCCTACTCGTAAGTAAGTAAGCTGACGCCCGAAAGTAACTGTTACTAATCCGTAAGGCCCTCGGCTAAGAGCTATAGTCCGTAATTATAATACGAGTTCAGAAGAGAGAGAGAAAAGCCGGGTTTTTAATATAGCTAATAAGCGAGATCGTCGTAGAAGTATTCCTTATATCGCTCCTAAATAGCTAACAGGTTCGTAATCTCTTATTAATAGAGTCTAGTTAAAAAAAGCGTTCGTAGACTACTTACTAAAGTAAATAACTTTACTTCATCGAAGTATTAAAACTACTCTTAATTATTTTCAGCTAAACTACATATAATATAAGTAGCTTTATATATCTTATAAGTAACCCTTTCAAAATCATATAGCTTATTAAATAATTTCGGTCCGCGAATAATCATTAAAAGTAGCTATAAGTAGAAACGTTCCCTTGAAATAGAGCTATAATAATATATATAGCTAATACAATTATCTTCTCTCTTTCGTAAGCGCTATTATAGGTCGACTGATCTTAGACGTAATAAGCTGGAAACTTCGAATATAACTATAGCTTAATAGTAGGGTTTGCGGTATTGAATTCGAAGAACCTTATAAGAGTAGAACAAGCTATATCTCACTTTATAGCTATCTCTTCTATAGATAAACTAGGCTTGAAATATATAGTTTACTCTTCTTATAAATAAACTATAAGATATTATATAAGCGGAAATTCCTTATGAGTAAGATATTCGAATAGTCGCTATAAAGCTTCCGAGGGACTTACGTATTATACTTATATATAATAAGTAATCTTGTTATCTATATTTAAGATCGTAAGAGTCGTTCGGTTCGCACTCTTATAAACATACTTATAGATATACTTAATAGCTTATATTAACTTATAAACTTCGATATTAATATACGATTAATAATAATTAAGAAGATACGGATTATATAGAACTACATATCGGTTATCTAAAGTAACTTCTTAGCTATCTTTACGAATTATAAATATTCAGCTATCTTTCTAATAATAATATTTAGAGTAACTATCTCCTATAATAACTATAGTAGGTTTAAACGCCTTCGGAAAGCGTTTCTAATACTATAATAAGTCGCCGGCGTACTTACAGGCTATATAAGGAGTATTCGGAAAGTCACGCCCGCAGGGCCTATAAGTTATATTATTTAAAACTAACTCCTATAACTCACTTATAGGGTCTATAGCCTTATTCGGAATCTCCGCAGATATAATCTTATTAACCCTAGTTAGTATCAGATAATTACTTATACCCTCGAGCTAAAGAAGAAGATAAAGATAAAGTAAACTACGCTTTTGATACTTAATAATATAGATATAAGTATAATATTTTCTAAAGGCTTCTTTTTTAATATTATTAAGAAGCTCTTTAATCTTTAAGCGAAAGACGCGTATAATAATATTAGGCTTATTAACTAGCTAAGATTATATTTTCTGAAGCTTATAGACGATTTCGGGCTATCGCAGGTTAGCTATAAATATAATAAAGAGTATAAGTCGTTCGAAAAAGTATATTATTACTATAGAATCTTGAAATAATTATTATATAAAATAATCGCTTCTAATAAAAGAAGAAGAAAAGATAAACTAACGCTTATATTCTGCGAAGTTACTATCGGCTCGGATAAGTATATCTATAAGTCTATTATATATATCCGCATATATATCTTCTTAATAACTCTTTATCTATTCTAGTCGAGTAGTATAATAAGCGATATAGATATCGATAATATATTATTAAAATATGCAGTTCATACGGAAAAAGTTTAGAGATTAATAAGCTTATCAGAAGAGCTAGAACTTATAAAATAGCTATTACTCTAAGCGTTTTATAATTCGATCTCGATTATAGATCTACAAAGACTAATATTACTTTAGCTCGCTATAAGGAAAGAGTAATAGATAACTTAATAGAAAGTATACGGGATTCGTAATATATACTCAATATAAATATAATCTATTATAGTAAGGTTCTCGGACTATAAGTATAATATCGCGAAAGCTAGCTTTATTAAACTTATCCGGGATAATTCCTATAACCTTATTTATAACTAGAAGATTCTCGTGTCTTTAGTCGGCCCTAATCTATATTATTAGTCGTATTTATAAGCTAAGAATAATTCGGAAATTATTCTCTTAGACTTATAATCGCTCTCGAGCGGTCTAATATATAATTATAAATAGATTATTAGTAATAACTATCTTATATAAATCGCGTAGAATTATAGTATTAAGAGAATCGTAATATATAAGTCGAACGTTAGTTATATAATTAGAGTTATAAAAAAATAATTAAGTAAAGATAAGTATTATTCGCAGACTAAGAATTAAGAGCCCTTATAAGTAATATAGCTCCTTATAAGCTATAAAGGTAATTAATCTATAGTTAAGATTAATATAATCTTCTTTAGTAGAATTTATAGATATAAAAGAAAGAGCTATATTATATTAGCGTATCTTCTGCCGAAATAGTCCATTTCGCGGATCTATACTATCTAATAACCTCTATAAGATATCTAGTATTTCTCGTAATAGCTCTAGGTAAATAGCTTCCTTTTTATAATAGAACTCGTATTTACCTTTAGCTCTTACTTTATCGATCTAGTAAAGTATAGCGCACTTAGTATACTAATAATCTATCTAACTAATATCTTACGGACTTATAATAACGAAAAGAGACTGAAATCCATATAAAATAGCTTATCCTAGAGTAAGTACTACTAGGGTAGATACTACTAGAGTTAGTATAAGCTATAATAGAAGCTCTTCCGAAAGTAAAGAAGATAAAGGAGATAGTTAATTAAGTTAAGTAGCTATATCGGCCTAGATTTATATACGCGTTCGTTAGCAGCGCTTCGCAGGTCGAGAAGCAGCTAGAAAGCTTATAATAGACGCGCTATAGGTCCGCTAAGGAGTATTAAGATCGACTTCTTAAAACAGCTACTAAGAAAGCGCTTAATCTGCTTACTTATTATCAGTTTCGGACCGGAAGCTAGAAGAATAGATATACGTTATACCTGAAACATATCTTATATCGTATACCTATACGATTCGTTCGAAAGTCACTAACAAGCCGATTCCGGTTACAGTTCGAACACTATTTAGGAGAAGAAGACTCTATTAGTAGACAGATAGTAAGAGCTCATAGACGAAATATACGAACGTTAAGTAGCCCGAAAATATTTGATATTTCTTCTTTTCGGTTATACACCTGCTAAGGCCTAGCTATAGCTAATCATAGCATTTCACGTGATAGTTTTTTTAACTAGTAATCCACAAATAGCTCAATATAATATAAATATCACTATGTCACCGTTGCCGAGGGGCATTGCGTTGCACCCTTGATGCAGTAATATGTCTTCTCTTACTCATTACGTGTATGATTAAGGATCAAGGATCGTGTGTAACTGTATGTACTTCTCAGACGACCGCAAATATTTTCTCCTCACTGTACTTCAAGACTAATAGCCAGTTCCCTTACTGTCTAGCTCAGACCTCGCCTAAACTAAGCGCCAAAGCTTTGGTGAGGTGGGCCGGCTATCAGTAAAGGTTTCTCTGCAGGAGCTCGCTCGTGCCACACTGGTGTCAGTTTCGCTCAAGATATCGTAACATCGGTATGTCTAAGCCAATTCTTCAATTAAGGCTTCATCCTTCCACTCCAAAAGCGATATTCCACCACCTCTTCCACCACGGCCAGCCCGCTTGAATGGCTCTCTCCTCTGCCAAAATAGCCGGAAGATCCACATCTCTCCGTCCACTCGTAACATCGATATCCTTCAGCTTCTTGAACTTCGTCTTCTTGACCAGCTTGAACGTAACGTAAAACAATATCACGATCGGCATAGCGAGGTAGGCTTCAAAAAACCCCTGTGCTATCTCACGAGGAGTTTCGGCTGCGTAGCCGACGGGCCAAATGGTGGTCCAGAACTGAGCTATTAGGATGAGGATGTTCATCATCAAGCCGAGCCATGAGCCGTAGTAACCGGGCTGGGATGTAAATGCTAGTCTGGGGAATATTAGCATGAAGCTTCGCGTTACGGGAAGCAGGGAAAGGACTGGGAACGTACTCATCTAATGTATGACCATTGTACTTCCACGCATGTCTGAACCTTATGTGATAAGCACAGATACTGGCCCACGTAAAGAGAAAAGTTCGAAAAAACACTAATACTACGAAGAATTAAATTTTTGGAATAATATCAAATTAATGCGTCGTACGATATCGCCGATACCCGGAATCGATTCCCTAAGGCCTATTACCTTAATAGCACTAATACCAGGTCTAGCGTAGCTATCTGTTAGTAAGAAGGATACCGACTAACGCGTTTATAGTCAAAATATCCTTAGAGAAGCGCGATAACCTAAGGTCGTATACTCTCACGGGAGAAAGAAGAAGTCTGGAATCCCTTACGTATAATCCCTTGCGTTTCTAGACTCTCTTATTACCTACTATAATACTATAGAAGCCTAAGGGGGCTAGGACACGTTATAAGAGGCGATTTAATAATTAAAGCTCGATAACGCAGTATAATATAAATAGTAGACTATAATACTATATAAACTTATAAGTAGAGGAACTATACTAGCTAGAGTACTAGGATATAATAGTATATAGGAGAAGGGAACTAAGACGTAAGTAAAGGTCGCTGCCGCCGGAATCGCGAAGAGGAACGAAATAGTTAATATATCCTCGATAATATCTACCGCGAGAGCCTTATAACTTAATAGTATTACTACTAGGGAGATACGCCTCGCAATTAATAGCGAGACTATAAAATCACTCCTTAGAGTATTATAACGACTAGTCAGATTGGAGGTTTAGAGGTTTCCCCCTATTAGTGGAAACACTTACTACTAAGCGAGATTACACGAGTAGAGTTTAGGGGCCCCTTTTTATATATATACTTCCCTTCTCTCTCTACTTCTTCACTCCTTAGTTATAGATTCTAAGTTAATTCTTACTACTTTATATTTATAGTAATATGAGGTCTTATTACTAAGGTAATCTTAACACCTTTCTAGAGTAAGCGTTATATTATCTATAACTCTTTTACTTACGTCTAGGAAGATAGTAAATATCTACTTATACTATACCTCTATACCTAGAGCTACTAAACGCAGGAGACTACGCTATAAAGAGAAGGCTTATACTAAGTATAAACTTAAAGAATAGCACCTAAATAGAAGTAACTTAAGTCTGATAAATCGATAACTAGTTCTCTAACTCCCTCTACTTTCACCTATTCTTCGGCGACTCGTAATACTCGCTGTAATCTACCCCTCTCTATAGTAGAGAGTGCTCGCGACGACGCCTTATCTAAGTTAAGCTCTCTAACTCCTACTATAATTAACGAACTCACCGAGTTACTAAACCTCCCTGATAATACCCCTATATTAATAGTAACTATAAGTAACTTATAGGAAGACCGCGCTTACTAGCTATAAGAGGTAGAGAGAAGACTCGCAGAGGAGAGATAATCAAATATAGACCTATCTATAGAGCTATATTAGTTATAGGACGAGTTCCGGGAACTACGCTAGTTAACTGCTTAGCGTTCTATTAAGTCTATATCGTTTGATAATGTTCAATCGTATATAATACTACTATACTTAATTAAAAAAGATAATACTACTCCTACGCCTAATAATCGCCGTCGAAAACAATCTATCGAAGGAATATTATTAATATTATACGCTATGCGTATTAAGAAGATTCCGAACCTTCTAAATAAGCTCTCTGATAGAATCGACTACTCTTTAAAACTCTGAGAAGTACAGATACGTAATAACTTCCGGCGCTACTCTAGCTACTTCCTTAACGAAGATTACTATAAAGATTAATTACTTAATTAAATAGAAGGAATAGCTAGAACTTACCTAGAACTCTTATTCTTAGAACTAGAATATAATAAGGAAAGTAATATAATCGATTCACTTAATATAATTACTTAGCTCGTCTTCTTCTTATCGAATCCATATGACTAATAAACTATAAGAGCTAGCTACTTAGCGCTAAGGATAGATTATAAGTAGACCTTCTGAACGTTCTACTACGAGTTTCGTACGCTAGCTCGTAAAGCTAATATAAATAATTAATCGACTCTGAAAATAGACTTATAGGAGAAGCTACTTATACGGCTTCGGAAACAGCTCTTCTAATAGTACCGAACGTTAAGAATACTAGAAGAATACGTTAAGGCTATATAAGCTAAAGATTAAGGTTAATTTATCGAAAAAACCTATTATTCCGAGTCTTCGGCTAAGGCTAGCGCGACTCGGGAACGCCCTATTAATACCTCCTTCTAGCGCTATATTACTAACTTTTCTTCTTATCCGCAACTAGGCCTTCCTACTCCCGAGAATACTAGTACGACCGGTAATTAAACCTCTACGAGTTGTATACTATAGTAAGTGCGAAGTAATACTCCGCGAGCTCTATCGCTAGCGAATACTCCTTGTTACTTCACGCCTACCTTATACTTATACTTATTATTAGCTCGACTTAACACTTCGTATCGTATTAACGCGATTAATACTAATAATAATATTAATAGCGAGTCAGAAGATAATAATAATAAAGATACGTACGATAACGCTTAGGAGTATATTAAACCTCTACTAGCAAAAGACTATACTTAAGGAAAGACTCCTTCTTAGGTAATATACGAGATATATAATATCTTAATCTTATAAAGCTGCTTAGTAGTTAATCGTTCACTACGCGTACTACTCTTACTAAGAATAGACTTTTATATAAGCTACTCGCATTTCTTGATTCTAGAGCTAATAGATACTATTTTATTAATCGTTCTTTTCTGAAATCTTTTTCCTTTTTTCTAAAACCTTTAATTTACCTTCTGCTAAACGTAATCCCTATTAAAGGTTTTAATAGCGTTAATAGTAGTATAATTAGTTACTATATAATACTTAACTTAATAATAGATTACCGCGTTTAGGTATTTACCCCCTTTCTTATTACTACTCTCGGAAACTATAGTATTATACTCGGAAGGACTTAGCTTTCGGAATATCAAGTACTCTTAGATACTTCTAAATAATAGATTATTTAGCTACTATATACTCCTCCTAGTAATATTTATAGCTCTCTGATCGAAATCAAGGACTTACGTAAATACTATACCTACTAGCGCTATTAATACGATACTAACAAACGAAACAGATGCCTTAATTAGTTCTAGGAAGCGTACGAGGTATAGCGAAACGCAGCTAGCTCTCCTATTAATATTTAAGTAGTTATTAACTCTATATCTATTATCAAATAACCGCTACTAAACGCTCGGAAACGCACTTCTAGGGAGACTTATAGCTATAAAAATATCTAAAACTCTCCCCTAGAGAGTATTCTATAAGTAACTAACCCTCTGCTATTACTGCTGCTTAGTTAGGACTATTTCTCTGGCGTTTATACTACTTATTATAGATACGCTAAGCCTAAGTATTTATTATCTGAAGAATAAGAAGAGAGTAGTAAAGAGAAGTCTTTATACGCTAGAGCTACTAATATACGTCTGAAGTATATACGATTCAGTAATATTATTACTTATATCTCGCGTGAATCTCTACTTTAACTTTAACTAGAAGTCTTTATATTAAAGATCTACGCATAAGATTACGCTTATATAATTTATACTATAGATTAATAGTTACTAGGAATACCGTCTCGCGAGTCAATAGAAGCTACTCTAAGTATAAATATAGCTATTACGCTATTTCAGAAGCGCTAATAGTAATAAAGACTACCTCCTCATGCGCTCAGATCTATCTAAGAGCCTCTTACGCTAGAGATTTACATAATTAGCGGCTTAGCTTTTTATCTCTTATATAAACGCTAGAAGTCTTCTAACGATAAGATCTTCTCTACTACTCTCTACGAGATAGATAAGCTTCTTAACGACCGAATCGCAGATTAGTAACGTAATACTACTATCGTATCTTTAACTATCGACCTTACGGAACGCTATAAAACTACTTAGTAATTTACTATTAGCTTAAGCGAATTAGATTCAGAACTATAGATTCCTCACGAGTATAGCTAGTAAGTATATGTCTTTTCTAAGGAAGCTAATAACGTTCTCCCTCCTTATCGTTTATATAATCACCGAATTAAGCTTAAGGAAAGGGCTGAAAAGAGCCTTAAATACTCCTCCTTATATAAGATATCAGCTGAGGAACTTAAAGTAATAAAGGCGTATATTACTAATAACTTAGCTAAAAGTTTCATTAAACCTTCTTAAGCACTATACGTTATACTTATTCTTTTCGTTAAGAAAGCTAATAGAAGTCTATAGTTCTATATAGACTTTCGTATACTTAATAACCTCACGAGAAAGGATTAATACCTACTACTATTAATCGACGAAACGCTAGCTAGAATCTCTACTGCTAAGATCTTCATTAAACTAGATATTCGCTAAGCTTTCTGCCGAATTCGAATAGATCTAGCCTCTAAAGAGTATACGACTTTCTGGACCTACTATAGAGTATATAAATATAAGGTATTACTATTCGGTCTAACTAATAGCCCTACGATATACTAGCAGTATATGAATAATATCTTATTCGACTACTTAGACGACTTCTATATAATATATTTAAACGATATTCTGATCTACTCTGATAACTTACTATAGTATTAATTACACGTATATAAGGTACTATAACGATTATAAGACGCTAGATTATAAGCTAACCTTAAGAAGTATGAATTTAATATTACTTATACTAAATACCTTAGATTTATTATCTCTACTTCTAGAATCGAGGTAGACCCTAAAAAGGTTAATATCGTACGATCTTAGAACTATCTAACTATAGTTAAGAGCATATAATTATTCTTAGGTTTTTGTAACTTCTATTAGCGATTTATTAAAGACTACGGAATAATCGCGAAACCTCTTATATAACTTATTAAAAATAATATATTATTTCGGTTCGCTAGAGAGTATAAAGATACCTTTGATTACCTAAAGTATACTCTTACTTCGGTACTACTTCTCTACTACTATTAATAAGATCTACCTTATATGATTGAAACAGACGCTAGTAATAGAGTAATAGCAGGTATACTATCGTAATAGTATAATAAAGACTAGTTCCTAGTAGCTTATATCTCTAAGACTATACTACTAGCTAAGCTTAATTATATTATCTATAATAAGGAAATGCTTATAATTATATGATCTTTTAGTAACTAGAGATCTGAACTCGTAGGCGTACTATATCAGATCCGCGTTATTACTAACTATAAAGCTCTTAAGTACTTCATAACCTCTAAGTAGTTAAACGCACGATAAGTATAATAAGTAAAGCTACTAGCAGATTATAACTTTATGATTACTTATCGACCTAGGAAGTATAATCTACTTACTAACGCTCTCTCTCGCAGAATAGATAAATTAGATAACTAGAATAATACTAAAAGAACTTAGCGTTTATATTAGCTACTACGCGAATACTAAATCGATCTAGTACTACTTATAAGTAACCTCCGGAATAGCTCCGACTCTATAGATAACTTTAAGCTTATTAACGCCTTAGAAGTCGCTAACCTATCGCTAGTCTTTTCTATAGTATAGTAAGTACTTAATACTAATCGCATTACGCTATTACTCTAAGTACTACGGAAATAAGCTCTCTCTACTACTCCTAGAAAACTAACTATAGAAAAAGATCTTCTACTTTATAAAGGAAGATTAATCGTACCTAACGTTTTATACTTTCGCATGCTACTTATATGCGAAATATACGACCGATTAGAGACCGCCTATCTAAGTGCAAAAAAGACCTTATAACTCCTATTATTATAATACTACTAATACGGAATTGCTTTAACTATTAATTAGTACTAGTATAACTACTATACTTACTAACGAATTCGAGTGCCACGAGATAAGAAACCTGGATTACTATAGCTTCTACTAGTACTATCACGCCTATAGGAGCATATTATAGTTAATTACTATAGCTTCAATCGTAATAAACATAGTTATAATAACGTTCTCGTATTTATAGATCGTTTTAGTAAACAAGTAATTAGTATTCTATACTGCAAGACCTCTGATACGCGTGACCTTATAAAGCTCTACTTATACTACGTATACTACTATTTCAGAGCTCTACTGATAATTACTATGACGCTTGCTCTAGAAAGGTCTTAAAACTACCTGAGTAATAAGACCTTATATTACTATGAATATAAAGTAGTAAGAATCACTTGAGAATCTATAACTAAGGAGTGAAGAAGTAGAAAGAGAATAGAAATATATATATGAAAAGGGGCCCCTAAACTCTACTCGTGTAATCTCGCTTAGTAGTAAGTGTTTCTACTAATAGGGAGAGACCTCTAAACTTGACTAGTCGTTATACTACCTCCCCCTCCGAAAAAAGCTCGCCCTCGAGCGTTAGTTTATCTCCTTATTACTATTAAGGTAATCGTAATTATTAATTCTATTATAGAAAGCTTTCAGCTAATTAGGTAGTTTAGCAGGAGGTCTAGCTTATATTAGGTTATTAAGGTAGAATTATTATAGCTTAGCAGGAGCGTATTTGACATTTATAGCGTCGTACTATATAAGATCGACATCTTGATTTAACTAGGAAACTCGGTATAAGAGGCTATTGCGCTACTTACAGCACGTAAGTATATCTTCGATCTCCTATTTATTATTACTAGTGATATTAATAAGTAGTAGCAGTAGTAAGGTTTATCTTAGTAAGGAGTCGTTTAGATACTTCTGTAGCTTAGCAGTAAGGAATACGTTATATACTTTTATACTAGTAGGGAGCTCTAGATAATAAGAGCTTCTGACCTTTTTAATTATACAGAAGGGTCTATTAGTTAGGAAGTCGAGTTTTTTACTAGGTTAAGTACTTTTAAAGTAGCGTATATCTAGCTAGATAAGGTTATCTATAGTAAAGTCGACTTTATAGTATAAGCAATTATAAGATTAGGATATCTTAGCTTATATACGTTAGAGGCTAGATTAAGTAGTAGTCTAGGCGTCGCGTAGGCGATTAGCGTAATCTAGAGCTTACTAAGTATTCAACTTATTAGTAGGCGTAATAGAGTCAAGTAAGTCTTTCTAATTCTAATTAACGCGGGGTATATATCTATAAACGACTTTAAAGGGTAAGAGACCTCTAAGGGATTCGTAAGGGAGAGTTATCTAGGCGTAGTTTATAATAGGTAAGAGTTCCGACTAGTTATCTTAATAGTAAGAGATAAAAAGTTATAATCTGCGTTAGAGATATTAGTTATAGATCTCTATTTAGCTATCTATTTATAAGTAGTCTACTATAGAAAGCTATCTTTTAGTGCTAAGAATTATAATAACTATAGTCTAAAAACAGGAAACGAATTAAAGCTCTCTATTAGAGGTAATTATTAATAGAGCTCCGAAATAGTAGTATATATAGTATAAGTAAAGCTTTATAAGGTCGCGCGTATCAGAGGTCTTTCGGTATAGAATACTAATTACTTATTTACTAAAACAGTCGATAAATATAAGAACGTTATTATAGCTATATTTATTATAGTTAAAGCTATAGTAGTCGATTATAATATGCTCCTATAGATATAATAGTATAGGTAGAGGTTACAGGAGGCCCGGTTTCTTATCGCGCGGCACTTGAATTTATCAGTAAGTATAATAGTTATAGTAGTACTAGTTAATAGTTAAAGCGATTCCGTACTACTAGTATTATAATACTAGTAGTTATAAGGTCTTCTTTATACTTAGATAAGTAGTCTCTAATCGGTCGTGTACTTCGCGTATAAGTAGCGTGCGAAGGTATAAGACATCAGGTACGATTAGTCTTCCTTTATAGAGTAAGAGATCTTTTTCTATAGTTAGTTTTCTAGGAGTAGTAAAGAGAGCTTATTTCCGTAGGGCTTAGAGTAACGGCATAATGCGATTAGCGTTAAGTACTTGCTATACTATAGAAAAGACTAGCGATAAGTCGGCGACTTCTAAGGCGTTAATAAGCTTAAAGTTATCTATAGAGTCAGAGCTATTCCGGAGGTTACTTATAAGTAGTACTAGATCGATTTAGTCTTCGCGTAGTAGCTATTATAAACGCTAAGTTCTTTTAGCGTTATTCTAGTTTTCTAATTTATCTATTCTACTAGAGAGAGCGTTAGTAAGTAGATTATACTTCCTAAGTCGATAGGTAATTATAAAGTTATAATCTGCGAGTAGCTTAGCTTATTAGGCTTATTATACGTTTAGCTATTTAGAGGTTATAAAATACTTAAGAGCTTTATAGTTAGTAATAACGCGGATCTAATATAGTACGCCTGCGAGCTTAGATCTCTAGTTACTAAAAGATCGTATAATTACAAGTATTTCCTTATCGTAAATAGCGTAATTAAGCTCGGTAGGTAGTATAGTCTTAGAGAAATAAGCTACTAAGAACTAGTCTTCGTCATGCTATTACGATAGTATACTTGCTATTACTCTATTACTAGCGTCTATTTCGATTATATAAAGTAGATATTACTAATAGTAGTAGAGGAGTAGTACTAAAGTAAGAGCGTGCTTTAGGTAATTAAAAGTATCTTTATACTCCCTAGCGAACCGAAATAATACGTTATTTTTAGTAAGTTATATAAGAGGTTTTATAATAATTCCGTAGTCCTTAATAAATCGTTAGTAGAAGTTATAAAAGCCTAAGAACAATTATACGCCCTTAACTATAATCAGGTAATTCTAAGATTATATAATATTAACCTTCTTAGGGTCTACCTCGATCCTAGAAGTAAAGATAATAAATCTAAGGTATTTAGTGTAAGTAATATTAAATTCATACTTCTTAAGGTCAGCTTATAATCTAGCGTCTTATAATCGTTATAGTACCTTATATACGTATAATTAATACTATAGTAAGTCGTTAGAGTAAATTAGAATATTATCTAGATATACTATATAGAAGTTATCTAAGTAGTCGAATAAGACATTATTCATATATCGCTAATATATCGCAGGGCTATTAGTTAGACTAAAAGGGAGTACCTTACACTTATATATACTATAATAAGTCCGGAAGGTCGTATACTCTTTAGAAGCTAGATCTATTCGAATTCGGTAAAACGCCTAGCGAATATCTAGTTTAGTAAATATCTTAGTAGTAGAGATTCTAGCTAGCGTTTTATCGATTAATAGCAGTAGATATTAATCCTTCCTCGTGAGGTTATTAAGTGCGCGAAAGTCGATATAGAATCTTAGACTTCTATTAGCTTTCTTAATAAAAAGAATAGGTATAGCGTATAGTACTTAAGAAGGTTCGATAAAACCTTTAGCTAAGTTATTAGTAATATACGCCTTAAC
>FJUW01000004.1:2030128-2248058 GCA_900074885.1 Rhynchosporium graminicola | reverse complement strand
TTCCTCGTGAGGTTATTAAGTGCGCGAAAGTCGATATAGAATCTTAGACTTCTATTAGCTTTCTTAATAAAAAGAATAGGTATAGCGTATAGTACTTAAGAAGGTTCGATAAAACCTTTAGCTAAGTTATTAGTAATATACGCCTTAACGACTTCAAGTTCTTTAGCTAATATCTTATATAAGAGAGAGTATTTAAGGTTCTTCTCAGCCCCTTCCTTAAGCTTAATTCGATAATCGTATAAGCGATAAGAAGGGAGAATATCGCTAGCTTCCTTAGAAAAGACGTATACCTACTAGCTATACTCGTGAGAGATCTATAGTTCTAAATCTAATTCGCTTAAGCTAATAGCAATTTACTAGGCAGATTTGCGACGTTCTGTAAAGTCGATAGTTAAAGATACGATAGTAGTATTACGTTACTAAACTACGATTCGGTTATTAAGAAGCTTATCTATCTTATAAAGAGTAGTAGAGAAGATCTTATTATTAGAAGACTTCTAGCGTTTATATAAGAGATAGAAAGCTAGGCTACTAATCGTGTAAATCTCTAGCGCAGGAGGCTCTAGAAGAGGTCTAAGCATACAAGGTGATCTTTATCGCTTCCGAAATGTTATAATAGCTATTTTTATACTTTAAGTAGCTTCTATTAAGTCGCGAGATAATATTCCGAGTAACTATTAGTCTATAGTATAAATTACACGAGCGTAGTCTTATACGTAGGTCTTTAACATAGAGACTTCTAATTAGAGTTAAAGTAGAGATTCATACGAGATATAGGCGATAATATCGCTGAATCGTATATACTTTAGCTATATATTAGTAGCTTCTCTAAAGTATAAAGACTTCTCTTTACTACTCTATTCTTATTCTTCAGGTAATAAACACTTAGGCTCGTCGTATCTATAATAAGTAATATAAACGCCGGAGAAATAGTCCTAACTAATCAGCAGTAGTAATAAAGGGTTAGTTACTTATAGAATACTCTCTAGGGGAGAGTTTTAGATATTTTTATAGCTATAAGTCTCCCTAGAAATACGCTTCCGAGCTAGTAACAGTCGTTTAATAATAGAGATAGAGTTAATAATAGCTCGAATATTAATAGGAGAGTTAGCTACGCTTTACTATTCCTTATACGCTTCCTAGAACTAATTAAAGCGTTTATTTCGTTCGTTAGCATCGTATTAGTAGCGCTAGTAGGTATAGTGTTTACATAAGTCCTTAATCTCGATCGAAGAGCTATAAACATTACTAGGAGGAGTATATAGTAGCTAAATAATCTATTATTTAGAGGTATCTAAGAGTACTTAATATTCAGAAAGCTAGGTCCTTCCGAGTATAATACTATAATTTCCGAGAGTAGTAATAAGAAAAGGAGTAAATACCTGAACGCGATAATCTACTATCAAATTAAGTATCGTATAGTAACTGATAGTACTACTATTAACGCTATTAAAGCCCTTAATAGGAATTATATTTAGTAGAAGGTAAAATTAAAGGTTTTAAGAAGAAAGAAAGGGATTTAAGAAAAGAACGATTAATAAAATAGTATCTATTAGCTCCAGAATCGAGAAGTGCAGGTAGCTTATATAAGAGTCTATTCTTAGTAAGAGTAGTATATATAGTAAACAATTAATTACTAAGAAGTTTCGTAAGGTTAAGATATCGCATATCTCGTATACTACCTAGGAAAGAGTCTTTCCCTAGGCGTAATCTTTTACTAGCAGTTTAATATACTCTTAGGCGTTATCGTACGTTTCTTCGTTATTATTATCTTCTAGCTCGCTATTAACGTCGTTATTAGCGTTAATTACGTTGATTCGATACAGAGTATTAAGTCGAGCTAACGATAAGCGTAAGTATAAGATAGGCGTAAAGTAACAAGGAGTATTCGCCGGCGATTATGCATAAGGCGTATTATTTCGTACAGAGTATAGTGCTTATTTACTAGTCGCACTAGTGTTCTCGGGCGTAAGAAGACTAATTAGCAGATAAGAAGAGGAGTTAGTACTATAGCGCTAGGAGGAGGTATTTATAGGGCGTTCCCGAGTCGCGCTAGCCTTAGCTGAAGACTCGGAATAATAGGTCTTTTTAATAAATTAACCTTAGTCTTTAGCTTATATAGCCTTAACGTATTCTTCTAGTATCCTTAATATTCAGTACTATTAGAAGAGCTATTTCCGTAGCCGTATAAGTAGCTTCTCCTATAAGTCTATTTTTAGAGTCGATTTATTATTTACTTTAGCTTTATTAGCTAGCGTATTAAACTCGTAGTAGAACTTTTAGAATGTCTTCTTATAATCTATCTTTAGCGCGGAGTAGCTAGCTCTTATAGTTTATTAGTCGTATATATTAGATAAGAAGGAGATAAGTTAAGTAATTATATCGAGTGAATCGATTATACTACCTTCTTTATTATATTCTAGTTCTAAGAATAAGAGTTCCAGGTAAGTTCTAGCTATTCCTTCTATTTAGTTAAGTAACTAATCTTTATAGTAGTCTTTGTCGATAAAGTAGCTAGAGTAACGCCGGAGGGCGTTATATATCTATACTTCCTAGAGTTTTAGAGAGTAGTCGATTCTATTAGAGAGCTTATTTAGAAGGTTTAGTATCTTCTCTATACGCGTAGCGTATAATATTAATTATATTCCTCTTTTAGATTATTCTTTATTATTATTATTAGGCGTAAGAGTAGCGTTATCTTCTTTAATTAATAGTAGTAGTATTATACGCGATTGAACGTTATCAAATAATATAGACTTAGTAGAGCGCTAGGTAATTAACTAGCATAATTCTAGGAACTTATCTTATAACTAGCGTAGTTCTATAGATAAGTCAGCATTTAATTATCTCTCCTCCGCGAGCTTCCTTTCTACTTCTTATAGCTAGTAAGCGCGGTCTTCCTATAAGTTACTTATAGTTACTATTAATATAGGAGTATTATCAGGGAGGTTTAGTAACTTAGTAAGTTCGTTAATTATAATAGGAGTTAGGGAACTTAACTCGGATAAGGCGTCGTCGCGAGTACTCTCTACTATAGAGAGAGGTAGGTTACGGCGAGTATTATAAGTCGCCGAAGAATAAGAGGTAAAGGGAGTCGGAGAACTAGTAGTCGATTTATCGGACTTAGGTTACTTCAGTTTAGATACTATTCTTTAAGTTTATACTTAGTATAAGCCTTCTTTATATAGCGTAGTCTCCTGCGTTTAGTAGCTCTAGGTATAGAGGTATAATATAAGTAGATATTTACTATCTTCCTAGACGTAAGTAAAAGAGTTATAGATAATATAACGCTTACTTTAGAAAGGTCTTAAAACTACCTAAGTAATAAGACCTTATATTACTATGAATATAAAGTAATAAGAATCACTTGAGAATCTATAACTAAGGAGTAAAGAAGTAGAGAGAGAATAGAAGTATATATATGAAAAGGGGCCCCTAAACTCTACTCGTATAATCTCGCTTAGTAGTAAGTGTTTCTACCAATAGGGAGAGACCTCCAAATCTGACTAGTCGTCACAATTACCTCTAATAGAGGACCTTAATTCGTTTCTCGCTTTTAGACTACGATTATCACGATCCTTAGTACTAAAAGATAACTTTCTGCAGTAGACTACTCGTAAATAGATAACTAAATAGAGATCTATAACTAATATCTCTAACGCAGATTACGACCTTTTATCTCTTACTATTAAGATAACTAGTCGGAATTCTTACTTATTATAGACTATACCTAGATAACTTTCCCTTACGACTCCCTTAGAGGTCTCTTACCCTTTGAAGTTATTTATAGATATATACCCCGCGTTAATTAGAATTAGAAAGACTTACTCGACTCTACTATACCTATCGATAAATTGAATACTTAGTAAGCTCTAGATTACGCTAATCGTCTACGTAACGCCTAGACTACTGCCTAATTAAGCCTCCTACGCGTATAAGCTAAGATATCCTGATCTTATAATCGCTTACGCTATAAAGTCGACTTTACTATAGATAACCTTATTTAGCTAAATATACGCTACTTTATAAGCACTCGACCTAGTAAAAAACTCGACTTCCCGACTAATAGACTCTTCTATATAGTTGAAAAAGTTAGAAGCTCTTACTATTTAGAGCTCCTTACTAGTATAAAGGTATATAACGTCTTCCCTGCTACTAAACTACGAAAGTATCTAAACGATCCTTTGCTAAGATAAACCTTACTACTACTACTACCTATTAATATCACTAGTGATAACAAATAGGAAATAGAGGACGTACTAGCCTGCTATAAGTAGCGCGGTAACCTCTCTTACCGCGTCTCCTAATTAAATCAAGACGTCGATCTCACGTAGTATAATACTTCAGATATTAAGTACGCTCTCGCAAAGCTTTAGTAGTTCCACCTCGATAACCCGATATAAGCAGGTCCCCCTGCTAAGCTCCCTGATTAGCTAAAAGCTTTCTATAATAGAATAGACGATTACGACTACCTTAATAGTAATAAGAAGATAGACTAACGCTCGAGGGCGAGCTTTTTTCGGAGGGGGGGGTAGTATAACGACTAGTCAAATTAGAGGTTTAGAGGTTTCCCCCTATTAGTAGAAACACTTACTACTAAGCGAGATTACACGAGTAGAGTTTAGAGGCCCCTTTTCATATATATACTTCCCTTCTCTCTCTACTTCTTCACTCCTTAGTTATAGATTCTAAGTTGATTCTTACTACTTCATATTCATGGTAATATAAGGTCTTATTACTAAGGTAGTCTTAAGACCTTTCTAGAGCAAGCGTCATAAGTATAGGAGAAGCCTAATAAGCATATCATCGAGTAATCTAATATCACTATCACTAGCGTGCTAGGCGAATACACTAGCTATAATCATAATAATAGCGTATATACTACCGCGTCCTTACTAGCTATAATAATAACGAAATAGATCGAATCCGCGAGACTAATAAGTAGTAGAGATATATTTCTATACGCTAGAAACGCTATAGCAGTAGAGAGACTAATATACTATAGAAGCTAGTAGCAGAGTAAGCTAGGGGAAGGCATTAAGATCATAGTACCGAGTTAGAGAGTAGTAGTTTCGAATATACTTATTAAAAGTATTAATATAAATAACTAGTAAAAGGCAATCAACTCGCTATACTATAATAATATAGGGCTTATTAGGAGCGCCGACGAGATCAAGAGAGTTACCTGGCTCTCGAAGGCTAAAGCCGGGAAGTCTTATAATATAATTATAATAGATTTCTATAAGGTAGAGATAGCAAACGTATATAACAAAGTACGCCGGATTATATAAGAGGAGGCCCCGAAAGCTATATAATAGTTTAGCTGAAGAGTATAAATCGTATAGTACTTCAACTGCTATAGCTTTAATTATATAGCGAGGATATATCGAGCAGAGCGAAAATGCGGTTTCTGCGGTTCGAAAGACTACCTAACGAAGGAATACTCAGAACTTAGTAAATCGTAAGATTATAAGTATAGTAACTGCAAGGGGAAATACCCCGCTTTCTAGAGAGAGTATAAATAGAGATAGAAAGCAGTAGATAGAGTCTTAGTCGAAAGAAGAAGACTCTAAATAGAGCTACTATTCCCTATAGTACTAATCTTAACTTCTTTAGTATTAGAAAGAGGATTAAGATAATCTACCTCGCTACTATTTACCTCTAATAATAATCGAATAGATGTCATAGAAAGTATAGTAGACCTTCTAATACTACTAGATAGCGATAATATAGACCTCGACGCTACTATCGAGAGATTATTATTAATTTTCAGGGTATAATTATAACTATAAACTCCTAAGTATATACGATTGATTATACTCTCCCCGGAGAGTATAAGGGAAATATTTAGGGCGATATCCTAACTAACTGAGAGGGCGAGAGCTATTAAGAGTGCAGTAAGGAAGATATAGAGCTCTCCTCTTAAGCTAGCCGAAGATAGTAATAGCAGCAATAGCTATATAGTTATATAGGGTATAAAGAGAGCCCCGAAGAAGAACTATAAAGTATCGATCGGAAGTATTAAGCTAGTATAGATAACTAAGTCCGGTAGATAGAGAAACCTAAATAAAGAAATCGATCGAATAATTATATATAAAGTAGTAATTATCACTAAGATAGCAGATCGAACGAGTACCGGATTAGGAGCTGAATTAAACTACACTAGCTCAGTTATATTATCGAGTTTATCAGGCTCCTCAGCAGCGATAGCTTCTACTACAGGCGGAGTAGTTATATAGTTATAATCTTCTTAAGTATTCAAATAAGTATATACTAGTACTTAATACTATCTATTCTATAGTATAATATACAGAAGTTATACGATATTATAAACCTACTAATACGGAATAAGAAGACCTAGACGTATAATATTATTATAATATAGGAACCCTAGCTAAACTCTTACGATAAGAAAGCTATATATAACCCCTCCTAAAGCAGGTTTAGCGCCTACTTAGGAAACGCCGAGAGACTCCTCGTGAGCTTCTTTATTAATAGTAAAATTAACCTGATATTAATAAAAGTAACTAGCTAAGGACCCTATTTATACTCAGTATACCTCATAATCGAAACAGAAGATAGCAGAAAAATAATTACGATATATAATATATATAACCCATATAGTATAGTACTACTATATACCGAAGGGAGATAGGAAGGAATACTATAAGAGAGCGTATTATCAGAACTAGACCTCGCCCTAGGGAAGTTCAGTAATAACTAGCAGGTAGTAATAGGAGACTTTAACCTCTATTATAAGGAATAGTTCGGAAGCCTACTACTACCGGTTAGCGCTCCTATAATAAAAATATACGCCGAAGTAGTACAGATAATAATACTAGATTATAATCTCGAGCTTATAATACTCTAAGGAGTAGTAATAAGACTTAGATCAGATATTAAGTCAGAGCTAAGAGGTACTATAATTAACCTTAGCTAGTATAGCGAGATACTAGCAGAGAGAATATTAACTTATAGAATTATTAGCGAACTCGATATAGTATTAGATTATATACTAATCGAAATAATTATTATATTATCTTATAAGAGAGAACTAATTAAAGAAAAGAGGGACTATAGGTATATAGATATTACGGAGTTCACTAAATCCCTTAGAATACTTATCTTAATAATCGAAGACCTTAACGCGGTAATTACGCTAAGAGACTTAGAGAGACTTATAAATAGAATAATCGAAGTAGTATAAAAGGTAGTAAACGCTTCTATAGCGATAAAGACTTATACTCCGAGATTAGTCTTAGGGTTTACTCTAGAGTATCGAGATACTATCGATAAGGTTAAACGAACTAAGAGAATATAGGAATAAGACTTCTTAAATAAGTATAATCTAGCGGAATATATGAGAGTGAAGAGAGAGAGGAAGAAAGCTATCGCCCGGGTATAAAGAGACCTATATAAAGATAAGGTCTTGAAGGTTAAAGATAAGATTAGATTATAGTTACTAGTAAAGTAGACCTGATAACGCGGTTTAAGGAAGCTAGCTTTTACCCTAGATATTAAGAAGACAGATAGGACCTTAGCTAATACTATATAAGAGAAGGCGGAAGCTCTTAAAATATTATTCTTCTTATAGTCCCCCGAAGCAGATCTCGCTGATATATACTAGTATAATTACCCTATAAGGGCCGAAAGCTAGAAAGAGTTCAATAAGTAGAAGGTATCGAAAGCACTCCGAGACTCCGCACTAGATAAGGCCCCGGGAGAGGATAGTATACTTAATAGAGTATTATAAGTAGCGAAAGATATATTAATACTACTATATATAGCACTCTTCAATCTATCGATATAGCTATACTACTGCCCCTTAGCGTTTAAGAGCTCTATTATAATCGCCTTACGAAAACCGAATAAGGAGAGCTACGCGGAACTTAAGTTATACTAGTCGATCGCACTTATAAATACTATAAGAAAGATACTAGATATAGTAATAGCGAAAAGAATCTAGTACTACGCTAAAAGATACTACCTCTTATTATAAACGTATACTAGAGGGAGAAAATAGTCCTTATACGAATACGCTATCTACCTCTTCCTGTGACGACTCCCTATTGGTGGAAACACTTACTGCTAAGCGAGATTACACGAGTAGAGTTTAGGGGCCCCTTTTCATATATATACTTCCATTCTCTCTCTACTTCTTTACTCCTTAGTTATAGATTCTTAAGTGATTCTTACTACTTTATATTCATAGTAATATGAGGTCTTATTACTTAGGTAGTTTTAAGACCTTTCTAGAGTAAGCGTTATATTATCTATAACTCTTTTACTTACGTCTAGGAAGATAGTAAATATCTACTTATATTATACCTCTATACCTAGAGCTACTAAACGCAGGAGACTACGCTATATAGAGAAGGCTTATACTAAGTATAAACTTAAAGAATAGCACCTAAACCGAAGTAACCTAAGTCCGATAAATCGACTACCGGTTCTCCGACTCCCTCTATCTCCTATTCTTCGGCGACTCGTAATACTCGCTATAACCTACTTCTCTCTATAGTAGAGAGTACTCGCGACGACGCCTCGTCCGAGTTAAGCTCCCTAACTCCTATTATAATTAACGAACTCACTAAGTTACTAAACCTTCCTAATAATACTCTTATATTAATAGTAACTATAAGTAACTTATAGGAAGACTGCGCTTACTAGCTATAAGAGATAGAAAGGAAGCTCGCGGAGAAGAGATAATTAAACGCTAACTTATCTATAGAACTATACTAGTTACGAGACGAGTTCCTAGAACTACGCTAGTTAACTACTTAGCGCTCTACTAAGTCTATATCGTTTAATAACATTTAATCGCGTATAATACTACTACTATTAATTAAAAAAGATAACGCTACTCCTATACTTAATAATTATCATCGAGAATAATCTACTAGAGGAATATTATTAATATTATACGCTACGCGTATAGAGAAGATACTAAACCTTCTAAATAAGCTCTCTAATAGAATCGACTACTCTCTAAAACTCTAAGAAGTATAGATACGTAACGCCCTCCGGCGCTACTCTAGCTACTTTATCGACAAAGATTACTATAAAGATTAGTTACTTAACTAAATAGAAAGAATAGCTAGAACTTACCTAGAACTCTCGTTCTTAGAACTAGAATATAATAAAGAAAGCAGTATAATCGATTCACTCGATATAATCACTTAACTTATCTCCTTCTTATCTAATCTATATAACTAATAAACTATAAGAGCTAGCTATTTCGCGCTAAAGATAGATTATAAGTAGACTTTCTGGACGTTCTACTACGAGTTTCGTACGCTAGCTTATAAAGCTAGAGTAAATGATTAATCGACTCTGAAAATAGACTTATAAGAGAAGCTACTTATACAGCTACGGAAATAGCTCTTCTAATAGTACCGAACGTTAAGGATACTAGAAGAATATATTAAGGCTATATAAGCTAAAGACTAAGGTTAATTTATTAAAAAGACTTACTATTCCGAGTCTTCGGCTAAAGCTAGCGCGACTCGGGAACGTCCTATAAATACCTCCTCTTAGCGCTATAGTACTAACTCCTCTTCTTATCCGCAAATTAGTCTTCTTACGCCTAAGAACACTAGTGCGACTAGTAAATAAGTACTATACTCTGTACGAAATAATACGCCTCGTGCATAATCGCCGGCGAATACTCCTTATTACTTTACGCCTACCTTATACCTACGCTTATCGTCAGCTCGACCTAATACTCTATATCGAATTAATATAATTAACGCTAATAACGATGTTAATAGCAAGCTAGAAGAAACGTACGACGACGCCTAGGAGTATATTAAACCGCTAGTAAAAGACTACACCTAAGGAAAGACTCTTTCCTAGGTAGTATACGAGATATGCGATATCTTGACCTTACGAAGCTTCTTAATAGTTAATTATTTACTATATATACTACTCTTACTAAGAATAGACTCTCGTATAAGCTACCCGCACTTCTCGATTCTAGAGCTAATAGATATTATTTTATTAATCATTCTTTTCTTAAATTCCTTTCCTTCTTCTTAAAACCTTTAATTCACTTTCTACTAAATATAATTCCTATTAAAAGCTTTAATAGCGTTAATAGTAGTACTATTAGTTACTATACTATACTTAATTTAATAGTAGATCGTCGCGTTTAAGTATTTACCCCCTTTCTTATTACTACTCTCGGAAACTATAGTATTATACTCGGAAGGACCTAGCTTTCGGAATATTAAGTACTCTTAGATGCCTCTAAACAACAGATTATTTAGCTACTATATACTCCTCCTAGTAATATTTATAGCTCTCCGATCGAGATCAAGGACTTATATAAATACTATACCTACTAGCGCTACTAATACGACGCTAACGAACGAAACGAACGCCTTGATTAGTTCTGAGAAGCGTACGAGGAACAGCGAAGCGCAGCTAACTCTCCTATTAATATTCGAGCTGTTATTAACTCTATCTCTATTATTAAACGACTATTACTAGCTCAGAAGCGTATTTCTAGGGAGACTTATAGCTATAAAAACATCTAAAACTCTCCCCTAGAGAGTGTTCTATAGGTAACTAACCCTCTGTTACTACTACTAATCAGTTAGGACTATTTCTCCGGCGTTTATACTACTTATTATAGATACGACGAGCCTAAGTGTTTATTACTTAAAGAATAAGAATAGAGTAGTAAAGGGAAGTCTTTATACTCTAGAGAAGCTACTAATATACGGCCGAAGTGCGTACGATTCAGCGATATTATTACTTATATCCCGCGTGAATCTCTACTTTAACCTTAATTAGAAGTCTCTACGTTAAAGACTTACGTATAAGATTACGCTTATATAATTTATACTATAGACTAATAGTTGCTCGGAATACTATCTTGCGACTTAATAGAAGCTACTTAAAGTATAAAAATAGATACTACGATATTTCGGAAGCGATAAAGACCACCTCGTGTGCTTAGGCCTCTTCTAGAGCCTCCTACGCTAGAGATTTATACGATTAGCAGCTTAGCTTTCTATCTCTTATATAAACGCTAGAAGTCTTCTAACGATAAGATCTTCTCTACTACCTTTCACGAGATAGATAAGCTTCTTAACGACTAAATCGCAGTTTAGTAATATAATACTACTATCGTATCTTTGACTATTGACCTTACGGAATATCGTAAAACTGCCTAGTAATTTACTATTAGCTTAAGCGAATTAGATTCAGAACTATAGATCTCTCACGAGTATAGCTAGTAGGTATACGTCTTTTCTAAGGAAGCTAGCGATATTCTCCCTTTTTATCGCTTATGCGATTACCGAATTGAGCTTAAGGAAGGGGCCGAGAAGAACCTTAAATACTCTCCCTTATATAAGATATTAGCTAAAGAACTTGAAGTTATTAAGGCGTATATTACTAATAACTTAGCTAAAGGTTTCATCGAACTTTCTTAAGCGCTATACGCTACACTTATTCTTTTTATTAAGAAAGCTAATAGAAGCCTAAGATTCTATATCGACTTTCGCGCACTTAATAACCTCACGAGGAAGGATTAATATCTACTGCTATTAATCGATGAAACGCTTGCTAGAATCTCTACTACTAAGATATTCACTAAACTAGATATTCGCTAGGCGTTCTACCGAATTCGAATAGATCTAGCCTCTAAAGAGTATACGACCTTCCGGACCTATTATAGTGCATATAAGTATAAGGTACTCCCTTTCGGTCTGACTAATAGCCTTATAACGTACTAGCGATATATGAATAACGTCTTATTTAACTACTTAGACGACTTCTATATAATATATCTAGATAATATTCTGATCTACTCTAACGACTTACTATAGTATTAATTACACGTATATAAGGTACTATAACGATTATAAGACGCTTGATTATAAGCCGACCTTAAGAAGTATAAATTTAACGTTACTTATATTAAATACCTTAGATTTATTATCTTTACTTCTAGGATCGAGGTAGACCCTAAGAAAGTTAATATTATATAATCTTAGAATTACCTAACTATAGTTAAGAGCGTATAATTATTCTTAAGCTTTTACAACTTCTACTAACGATTTATTAAGGACTACGGAATTATTATAAAACCTCTTATATAACTTACTAAAAATAACGTGTTATTTCGGTTCGCTAGGGAGTATAAAGATGCCTTCGATTACCTAAAGCACGCTCTCACTTTAGTACTACTCCTCTACTACTATTAGTAATATCTACCTTATATAATCGAAACAGACGCTAGTAATAGAGTAATAGCAGGTATACTATCGTAATAGCACGATAAAGACTAGTTCCTAGTAGCTTACTTCTCTAAGACTATACTACTTACCGAGCTTAATTACGCTATTTACGATAAGGAAATACTCGTAATTATATAATCTTTTAGTAACTAGAGATCTGAGCTCGCAGGCGCACTATATTAGGTCCGCGTTATTACTAATTATAAAGCTCTTAAGTATTTCATGACCTTTAAACAGCTGAATATACGATAAGCCCGATAGGCCGAGCTACTCGCAGATTATAACTTTATAATTACCTATCGACTTAGGAAGTATAATCTACTTACCGACGCCCTCTCTTATAGAACAGATAAATTAGACAACTAGAATAACGCTAAAAGAACCTAGCGTTTATAGTAGCTACTACGCGAAGACTAAATCGATCTAGTACTACTTATAAGTAACCTCCGGAATAGCTCCGACTCTATAGATAACTTTAAGCTTATTAACGCCTTGGAAGTCGCCGACCTATCGCTAGTCTTTTCTATAGTATAATAAGTACTTAACGCTAATCGTATTACGCTATTACTCTAAGCTTTATAGAAATAAGCTCTCTCTATTACTCTTAGAAAACTAACTATAGAAAAAGATCTTCTACTCTATGAAGGAAGACTAATTATACTTAATATCTTATACTTTCGTATGCTACTTATACGCGAAGTATACGACTGATTAGAGACTGCTTATCTAAGTGTAAAGAAGACCTTATAACTACTAGTATTATAATACTAGTAGTACGGAATCGCTTTAACTATTAACTAGTACTACTATAACTATTATACTTACTAACGAATTCAAGTGCTACGTAATAAGAAACCGGGCCTCCTCTAACCTCTGCCTGTATTATCACGTCTATAGGAGTATATTATAGTCGACTACTATAGCTTTAACCGCGATAAACACGGCTATAATAACGTTCTCGTATTTATCGACTGTTTCAGTAAATAAGTAATTAGTATTCTATACCGAAAGACTTCCGATTCGCGCGACCTTATAAAGCTTTACTTATACTACGTATACCGCTATTTCGGAGCTCTATTAATAATTACCTCTAATAGAGAGCCTTAATTCGTTTCCTGTTTTTAGACTATAGTTATTATAATTCTTAGTACTAAAAGATAGCTTTCTGCAGTAGATTACTTATAAACAGATAGCTAAATAGAGATTTATAACTAATATCTCTAACGCAGATTACGACTTTTTATCTCTTACTATTAAGACGACTAGTCGGAATTCTTACTTATTATAGACTACGCCTAGATAACTCTCCCTTACGAATCCCTTGGAGGTCTCTTACCTTTTGAAGTCGTTTATAGATATATACCCCGCGTTAATTAGAATTAGAAAGACTTACTTAACTCTACTACGCTTACTGATAAGTTAAATACTTAGTAAGCTCTAAATTACGCTAATCGCCTGCGCGACGCCTAGACTACCGCTTAATCTAGCCTCTAACGTATATAAGCTAAGATATCCTAATCCTATAATCGCTTACGCTATGAAGTCGACTTTACTATAGACGACCTTATTTAGCTAGATATATACTACTTTACGAGTACTCGACTTAGTAAAAAACTCGACTTCCCGACTAATAGACCTTTCCGTGTAATTAAAAAGGTCGGAAGCTCTTATCGCCTAGAGCTCCTTACTAATATAAAAGTACATAACATATTCCCTACTACTAAGCTACGGAAGTATCTAAACGACCCCTTGCTAGGATAAACCTTACCGCCGCTACTACTTATTAATATCACTAGTGACGATAAATAGGAGATCGAAGATATACTTACGTGCTATAAGCAGCGTAATAGCCTCTTATACCGAGTTTCCTAGTTAAATCAAGACGTCGATCTTATATAGTACGACGCTATAGACATTAAATACGCTCCCGCTAAGCTATAATAATTCCACCTTAATAACCTAACGTAAGCTGGACCTCCTGCTAGACTACCTAATTAGCTGAAAGCTTTCTACGATAGAATTAATAATTACGACTACCTTAATAGTAATAAGGAGATAGACTAACGCTCGAGGGCGAGCTTTTTTCGGAGGGGGGGGTAGTGTGACGACTCCCTATTAGTGGAAACACTTACTGCTAAGCGAGATTACACGAGTAGAGTTTGGGGGCCCCTTTTCATGTATATACTTCTATTCTCTCTCTACTTCTTCACTCCTTAGTTGTAGATTCTTAAGTGATTCTTACTACTTCATATTCATGGCAATATGAGGTCTTATTACTCAGGTAGTTTTGAGACCTTTCTAGAGCAAGCGTCACACTTCCTAGAAAAGATATACTTAGTATAAAGAAAAAGAAGAGTAGTATTATTCCTAATACTCGATATATCAGGAGCTTTCGATAATATCTCTTACGAATATCTACTTTATAACTTATAGAAGAGAGGCCTACTAATAGAGGTAATCTACTAGGCAGAGAGCTACTTGAAAAACAGAACTACTCGGATCAAGCTATTCGAGGGTATAAGTAACTTATTCGATATACCTATAGGAATCCCCTAAGGATTACTACTATTACTAATCTTCTACTTATTCTATAGCGCTAACCTCTTAGAGATCGGAAGAGCAGGGGAACTTATCACTGGATATATCGACGATATAAGCTTTCTAGTAGATAGCGCCTCTATAGTAAGCACTATTCGGAAGCTCGAGCTCCTCTACTTTAAAGCAGAAGACTAAGCCTATAAACACGCCTTAGTATTCGCTCTATAGAAGTATAAACTGATCTACTTTATATATAAGGGTAATAGAGGTAAAATTAAGGAAGGGAACGTAGTACTAGACCTCGGACGAGGCTATATAATCTTACCTATAGAATACGTAAGATACTTAGGAATTATTCTCGATAAGGAACTTAATAGTATAGTATATATGGATTATATTAAGGCGAGAGTCGAAGTATCTATATAAGCGCTAAGAGCTATTATAGGCTCGAAGTAGAAAGTAATAAGGGAAGATATACTAATACTAGTTAAGATAATTATTACTCTATAGATATTCTATAGGAGCTTAACTTAGTGGATTTCGAACCTTATTAGAGGGAAGAAAATATACTGAAATAAGATAATATAAACGCTAAACGCACTTCAAAAGAAAGCTCTATATATAGCGACTAGTACTTTTCGATTGATATCTATAGTAGTACTAAGCGCTAAGATAGGAATACTACTAGTAGAGATATAGTTAGACTAGATCGGCCTTATTACTATAAATAGAATTAAGGCGTTATTAATATACTAATATATACGAATATATAGGGAGTAAGAAGATAACTCTAAGATCGATAAGAATAGACGCTTACTTTTATATAAAATAGAAAAGAAGATAAGGAGTCTAGTCGGAGATAAGGCTTAGGAGAAAATCAAGAAACAGATACTAATAGTAGTCGAACTATAGTAGATACCTCTAGGTATTAGAATCGAAGACTAAGAGGAGGCTATTAAGTTATATAATACGCTATAGAGTAGTAACCTTATTTTATATATATAAATCTTCACTAATAGAAGTAATATTAATAGTAAGGTAGGCGCTATAGCCTAGTGTAATAAGAGAAGAATCAGAAGATAGATATATATTAGGCTATCGAATCAGTTCATAGTATATAGCGCCGAGTTATATAGTATATAGATAGCACTAGATATAGCTATCAGAGACCTAAGGGTAAAGAAACTTATTATTTTTATAGATAACTAGGCGGTAATACTATCGATAGTAAGACTTAGAAAGTAGTTAGAGCAGATAGTGCTTCGAAAGATATATTACCTAATTAATATCCTCTATTAGAGGAAAATACAAATCGGTATCAGATAGATCCTAGCGTATATCAGCGTACTAGGAAACGAGATAGTAGATAAACTCGCGAAGGAGGCTATAGGATAAAGAAAGAAAGGCGATAGGAGCTTACATATAAAAGCTATATATATTAAGTAGCTCCCCTAGCTCCTCTCCTCGTGTAAGAGAATCGTAAAGAACTACTATCGAATGAAATAGTTCGACTTATAATACGATAGCGAGACAGGTAGATCTTATAAACAGAAATAGAAGAAAGATAGTATAATATACTTTAACTATTATATTAATAAACTATACTTAAACCTTACTAAAGCTAAGGGCGCGATTCTAATCTAGTTAAGAACCGATCGAATCGGCTTACGCGGATACCTTTATAAGATCAAACGATTAGATACTCTATAGTATAGATATAGATAAGCTTACTAGATAGTACGCTATATTATCAAGGAATACGAATTCCTCGATAAGTATAGAATCGAATACTTCGGTAATACTTATATAGACGTAAAGACTTGTCTTAGCGACCCTAAGATTATACTAATAATAATCAAATTCATACTAGCGTCGAATATACTATAATAATTCGATACCTAAACTATACTATTACTATTAGAGGGGTAATATACTAATCTATAATACGTAAAGAGGATAGCTAGAGTAGTAATAGCGATCTTATAATAGAACTATTAGAGCTTCTCGACGTAAGGGCTATAATAATAGTATCGTATAATAGAAATATATAAGAGCGGAAAGTAGGAGATAGGAGTAAGGTCATATAGAGTTATAGGTAGATTTAGATTATACTTCGTGTTTCGAAGGGGTTTCTTTTATCTTTCATTTATACTCTGATTAGCTCTGGATACGGGGTCGATTGACCCGTGACTACTCCTTGTATTCTAGCCTAAATAGTGCGTCTATATGGCGCTAGATAGCAGCTAAATAACTATAGACTTCAAAAAAAAAAAAAAAAGGCCCACGTAAAGATACTACTCAGTCCACTAACCGCCAACATCCAGTTGAACGCCTGTACCCGAACATTCGTACCGGCCGCAAAAATAAAGCACAATAACCCAATAGCACTCGCGACAATAATACTAACAAGGGGTCGACCAGTGTTGTCGATGTAGCCTAGAATCTAAGGGGCTTGGCCACGGTCGGACAAGGCGGCCATCGTGCGGGATGAGCTGTACACGGACGAATTACCAACACTAAGAGCGGCGATGAGAATCACAACGTTCATGATGGAGGGAACGACTGAGATCCCGGCATTCTTAACGGCAATAACGAATGATGAGGCGTTGCCGTCTTGAGAGCCGGTTCCGTTAAGGAGTTCGGGGTCATTGTAGGGAACGAGACAGCCAACGATGGTGAGTGAGACCATATAGAACTGTGAGGATGATTAGTTACAATACACATATGTAGGGAACTGTCGCGGTGAGAGATTTCGAAATTTGAACATGAAATGTCAGATTTCAAAGACAAAGGTCACTTACCAGAGTAATTTTTCAGAAGACCTGCTTAACAGCACTCGGCAAACTCTTCCTCGGATTCTCCGTCTCAGCAGCCGCCAAACCCACCAACTCCTTGCCACCGAAACTAAAAGCCGCCGTGACGAAAACGCTACAAAGGCCCTTGAACCCGTGATTGAAAGCACCCGGGTTATACCAGTAACCGGCACCGAGGTAACCTTGTGGAGAGTCCGGGATACCGCCAGCTGCGATGATAATACCCAACAGGATGAATCCTATGACCGCGACTACCTTGATGATTGAGAAGATGAACTCTGCCTCTCCATAGCCCTTGACTCCGAAGAAGTTTATGAGGACGATGACGAACCAGAATATCACGACGAGGGCGGCAGGAGAGACACTCTTTGCGCCAGGCCAATACGAGACGGTAATTGAGGCTGCCGTAAGCTCAAGTGGGAGAGTGACGAGCCAATTCAGGGCATAGCTGAAGATGCTTGATTAGCACGTTTTTCGTTCATGAGAGGACTTGCATGGTTTCCTTCTCGGTTGTAATAAGAATAACTCACTTCCAACCCATGGCAAAACCCCATGCAGGATCAATGAAACGACTCGAGTATACCGAGAAAGCACCCGCGATAGGGAAAGCGACTGCTAGTTCGCCCAATGCGTGGACGGTACAGTATAACATGATACCAACGAGTCCGTACGCGATGATCAACGAAGCAGGTCCACCTGTCGCAAGAGCAGATCCGGAGCCAACGAAAAGTCCGGTCCCTGTTTGGAGAAACCAATCAGCATGTTCTCGAATCCTGCTGTGAACCGCGAAACCTTCTCTTGACAAGCAGAACGGGAGGCCGTACCGATACTGCCTCCGATAGCAATCATCTGCAAATGCCGCTCCTTCAACTTCATCGCAAGTGCTGGCTCTGCAGGAGGTTGATCCGGCAGAGGCCTTCCCTCTAAATCCGTAGCCTCAGTCACAATTCTGGCATTAGGATTCCGCTTGAAGCTTTTCCAACGTGAAGGCCGAGAGGAAGCTATCATGATGCTTGGTGACGCTGCCGCGCCGCATCTGTGATTCTTTGTCGTAGCCATCATTATTGGCGCGGATTGCGGAGGAGTTCTCGGAAGATTTGGAGTTTTTGAGAGCTGATGTCTTCTCGATATCGTCGTATCAAGGTTCCGCCATCTTGGACATCAAGACTTCACGGTCAACTTCAGGAGTCTACTTGTGATATGAGATTGAGATGTAAAAGGCCATTTGAGAGGGGACATGGTGTGACCATATGCTCTTCAACTCTTCCCATGAAGTCAATCCCTTATCTTCGACTATGACATGACACGCATACTTTACCAACACAACCCCAGAGAAAGCCACACGAGACCTATCAGCCAATTAAGCTTAGCGGTCTTAGCTATCTGTCAAGAATCATAAGCTTTCGCTTCCAGGACAACTGCCCGTGAGGCTTTTCGCCTCATCCCGTTTCGTCCCATCTCAGGATTGAAAACTGCAGATCTAACCATGATTCACCAATCACCTGAATATCCACTTGAACGCTAATGAATGTCGCCACGATTCAAGATGATCCTTTCCATTGTGCTTTGCGTCCCCAGGGAAACCGCGAGATAAGGGATTAAGGATAGAGAGTACGTCGTCGTGATTTGCCAACCGCAGGTGGGTAACCTTATCTGTGTTTTGCAAGCATGGGCATACAACGTTGATAACACGCCACACACGTAGGTGATAGCTTTCGGTGGAGTAAAGTATGAGGGAATGTAACGATTGAGCTTCTGATACACGGAATGATACTAGGGTCTATTAATCGTAAGACCAAAAAATTCAGCAACATGTTCACGTTCCTCTCGACATGACAGTTTACTTTAAAATACAACTTAGGCAGTGTAAATCATCATAACAGTGGATGGAGAGTTTTCAAAGGGTGAAAGGTAAAAGGAAAAAACGCAGTGAGATCTGAGACTAGGGATATCTACCTATTGTAACGCGACGTGGCTGACGTTACGTAGCGAGCGCAAGTACGAAGCACCTCATCTCACTATCAGCGGTCGCTATGAGGATTTTCTCTCTCCTTCCTTCTTTCACTACCCCTCTTGCTCAATGTGAAATCAAGTGCAGTGATGAACCAACACCAGACAAGGTCTCACGCTCTTCGGGAAAAGTGCCGAATGTCAAAACTACTTTCCATTAAACACTACCAAACAGCCTTCGGTCTATAATCTAAACAACCCCATCATTATTTCATCCCGTCATCCAATCATCAATCATGAGCCACCCCATTCCACATCACTCAACCTCCTTCTCTCCTTCCCTTTCCCTTTCCACTTCTCCTTTTCCTGTCCCAACCCTCCATCTCTCACTCGTCCAATCCCTAAACCTCTCCGAAAACTTCCAACACTACAAACACTATCTCTCGCTTCATTTCGCACTCTCCGTTTCCTCCCCCTAGCTTTGAGGAAAATCTTATCCATATCCGACAATTCGTTACCCTGCCACTCAAGACCCTCCCAATGCCCTTCCCCATTATCGAGATTCCCTTCTTCCACATAACCATGATCCCATCCCCATCCCCAGCTCCCAATATCCCAATCTTTGGAGAATATGATACTGAGCGTGCGCCAGATGATCATAAAAAAGCGGCAGAGATGAAAAGGAATCCGAGAATCAGGAAAATCGAGACTACCAATCCACTCTTGACACCTGGATTGGCGTTTTTCTTGATCCAGTCGCCGGGATTGAAGGCTCGAAGGGCTGTTCCTGCGGATTGAGATGATGTTGTGGTGGCTGCGGGAGCGGCTGTTCCTGTTCCTGGTGGAGTGTGAGTGGGGAATGGAGGCAAAGAAGGTGTGCTCTCTGATGTGGTATCTACTGGGAGGTATTTGCACTAGAAGAGATGAGAAGGAAGGAACATACCTGATTTGTTTATGGGTTTTGGATCAATCGAAGAAGAGATGGATCCTGCTGGACTGATCAGCTCCACCCCAGATGATAGTGGGACCAAAGCAGAAGGAGTCACGGCCACGCCACTCGATTCCGAAAATTGAGTGAGCGTGACCTGGGAGACCACTTGGGAGACTGTGACTTGTGAGATGACCCGAGGTATTGTCACTTGAGAGACGGATACTGAGCCTGGAGAAGACCAGACCCCGAGAGTCATGTCCGACGCAGAGCAATCCGCTGTTGGATTGCAAGCAGAGAACAAAGGAGCCGTGGGCATACCTGTAGAAACCATTATCGAGCTCAAGCTCGTAGGAGTGGGTCTGGGTGTAGATGGCTGAGTGCCATACTGAGCTCCGTCTGCAACTGCTTTGACGACTTCCGAACCCAGTCGTGGAAGCGGAACATCTCCATCGACAGTCCATCCTCCCGTCGCGCTTGGACAAGTAGGCGGGCTGAACTTGGGAGTGTAACTTCCCGCCTCCACCCCAACCGGGTTGGTATCCTTCCAGACATTCTTTAGATTATCAAAATCCGGCTGAATCTCTCTCGGCGCACCGCTGTAGATCTGACCATTAGGATAATCCACAAGTCCATAATCATTCGTCTCCTGAACCCATTCGTAGATGATGCTTCCAGACCAAGTATCGATCATCTCTGAACCGAAAATAGCCCTCTGGTCGTTGAAAGTGCGATCACCGCCAACGTTGCATCCGGTTTCGGAGAAAAAGATCGGCAGAGAATAGTTGAGAGCCATGGCTTGGAGACCACCATATCCTGATGTTTCGTATGTTGCTGGACCGCACCATTCGTAAGAGTTGAGGCCGAAGAAGTCGATTGCAGATTCCGGGGAGCCGCAGGCAAGGTAATTTTGGAGCATGGGTCGAAGTTCGGCGATCTGGGATGGTTAGCAATAGCTAGGCCAGGATTTGATGGAGAAAATCCCTAGAGCATATCACGTCCGGATCTTGAAGCTAAAACTGAAAGGGCACTTACATCAGCAGCAGAGTATCCGACAGGAATGTCCCGATACCCCTTGAGATTTTCATATGCCTTGATGTCCGCCACCGCAGCCTTGATGAAGGGCGCAGCGTTCGATCCCCCAAGACTAGTGATGATCTCGTTCCCAATCCAGAATCCTCCCAAGTTATCGTACTGGTGGAATGCATCCATAACCTTGGCGAAGCTTCCAAATTGTTCCTTGGTCCATGTTGGCGTAGCTTGGACGATTTGGGTAGTGAAGGTATCGAGGTCCAGCCAGATGTAGATGCCGGCGTCGTTGAAGGCAGACATACAGCCATCGTGAGAGACGAACGGATCCACGTGGTAGACGCGGATTGAGTTGGTGCCGATGGAGGACATAAGTTTGGCGTCGAGTTGGCACTGGCGTGTGTCCACGAGGGGATCGTCGGGAGTTCCTTGGTATGCGACCCCTAAAGACAAGTTGTTAGATGAGACGAGGAGAGGAGAGGAGAGGAGGAGTGAGGAGTGAGGAGGAGGGAAATACCTTTCAGGAAGAATTGCTTGCCATCTGCAAAGAACTTGGAGCCTTTGACGGTGATGGTTGGGAGAGCAGAGGCTTGAAGGGTCAAGCATGCTAGCAATACGATTGAGAGGATCAGCTTGAACATGCTGACGCTCTGCTTCTATCGATACTCAAGATCGGTACTCTAGCAATCGACAGGTAAAAGTTTGAGCTTCAATTGAGGCGCTTGAAATCGTGGTGGGGTAGTGGGGGAGCAAGAGGGGAGCAGACGGGGAGCTGTTGCAGACAAAACGCACGCGAAATGATGAAGCAACCGGCTGGGGTTGAGGTCAATCAATCGCACGAAGAAAGAATAATTCAAAGTAAAACGATACCGTTTCAAAAAGTGATGTTGATCGAAGAAATGCTGTACAGTGAATGTTTGGTGAAGACGCTCGAGGCAGAAATTTTTTGGTTCTGGTCTTGGTCTTGGTCTTGGTATTGACGAGCTCCTTCCTAGGCACGGCAGGCACAGGGGCGGGAAGGCACAACCAACGCAACAAAACTAAACTTGACTTGATGTACACGCTAGGAATCCGTGTTGTCAATATGAAACGAGAGAGCCACTTGAAAGATTGGATGTTGGATGATGGATGATGGATGTTGGATATTGAATGCATCAATCACATCATAGATAGACTCGACTTACACATGACATATGACCGACCGACCGACCATCAAACCCACCCCAGCCATCTGGACCTGCATACAACTAGCCAGGTACGGTAAGTAGGTAGCTAAGCTATCTTATCTCCTCGATGAGGAGGCTATATCGCCGGCACCTGGCTGGAGCTAATGCAACCTTATAGACCTTACTTAGACGTTACCCGAGGCGTGAAGATGCGGTCCGCTAGAGCTTGTGCAGGCAGGATGCTAGATTGGTAAGGCATGTTATTATTGGGTATCGATCGTGGCGGGCTGGGCTTGTTAATGTTAAAGCTGGATCTTAAACAACAACAACGTTCTTTCGAGATGGAAATGACTAGTAGCTAGCTACCTACCTATATCTGTTGGGGGCAATCAATTGCAATATACGACCCTGCCTGGCCTGAGTGATCGTGAGAGTTCAAGTTTCTATGAAGCTTGTTTTCAGCTTGAAGCCTGAAACTTAAGCTTGAGCTTGAGCCACAGCCCCACTTTCGCGCGCCACAGTGAGGGGGAGCTCCGAAGCTACCCCGCCCCGCCCTGCCCTGCCACTATTTTCGAGATCTGCACGTCAAGCAGGTTTTCCATCGTATAAACCGGGAATATAGTGGAATGCACTATGGCTTCAGCATGGGCTTCCAGAAGCCCGAAGTACTCGCGGCTGGGAAACGATGTTCAAGGATAAGAAAAAACTGACTACCTCAACCTATCAACATTGCTAAGCCAGAGAGGCATCTAATGGTGGGAATATGTCATCTGATCATATATGTACAATAAGATACACTATATGGATAAACGTCCGCATCGAATTAAAGTAGAATCAGCGCAGGCACAACGACGGGTAAAATCAAATCATCACCGGATCATATGAAATGACTTCCTTCATTAACCCTCAGACTAGATTAACCACTGACCTAACGTGCTTCTTTTAACCATTTTTTTTGATTTCTCGGAAGGAATCTCTTCTGAGAATAAAACGAAAGCAAGATAGACTCGTCAGCGGTATTCTGGTTAATGACAGCAAAGCTAAAGATGATACTAGTGCGGCAAAACGAAGTGATAATGCACAGAGAGCATTTCAAGCTTTCATTACTTCGTATCCACTCCAGCAATACTCCACTTGGAACTGTCCTCACTTATCTTTCGCGAAAGGCTTGATAGATCACAAGACTATTCGAGGTCCGGCCTGCGCAAGCATAATGTCTTGAGTCTCTTCGTTCCTATTACAAGAAGGTCGATTTTATACTGTACCAGACGTCTTCTATGTTGATAAGCATCGAGACAGTTACTACTAGACCCTAGGTCCACTGCACTGCGATCTCCCTCCCCGTCCTTAGATACGATAGGGAGTGATGAGATATTTGCGCTGACTGGCAATTCATTGTCCAAACCCTTTTCCCTCTCTAAACCCTAACAGTCAAAGACCTAAAGGTGAATGAAATTGTGGCCACGATACAGGCAAGTTATTCTCTCCTCTTCTGATCACGGTTTTCACGGTGATTCGCACAAGGTCTATTGATATTGACTAATTGAGAAAGAAGACACCAAAAACGTTCCCGCTTGTTTGTGGTAAGCTCCGACTTAAATCAAAGCATGAAAAGGGGCCTCTAGACGAAAAGGAAAGAGCGGAATCATCCTCAACTTGCAGTGTAGTCTCGATGAGAAAAGTTATGCTGCTGATAATAGTTTATGCGTAGCTTCAAAAAGGTATCGAAGCTTGGTATTATAAAACTTCACTTCTTTACATCTGCCTCTTAGAGCTCACTATAATTCTCAGGTGTAGTACCTTTTTGGAAGCGCTAAGCTCACTCCTCGGGAGGAGGCGATTCTGTCAGCAATGTTATACTATACAGGCTTGATATACGGAATCTGAATGACGAGATGCATATAAAGCCTTGACTGAATACAATATTGAATACATCTCGATGGGCGTCTAGCATACAAAACATCCCCTGACTTGTCCCTCTTAGTTAGTTTGGCAGAAGAGAGTCAGGGGTCTCATTCCCTAGCTGTTGGTCGCACTTTAATATCTATGAGCGAGGTTTGAAGAATAGAAACGCTCAGACTACTGGATAGAAATCAAGATAACATCTGAGACTCTCTAGAATCGACACGGGCTTTTTGGAGGGGTAAGAACTTGGACTCGTCAGGCATTTTCCAATCCGAAATACTTCTCTGGCACTTACAAAAACCGAGAATATACGAGGCCTGTAACGTTTCTGCGAACCGAAGAATATAAGATCGCTTCTTTGGCCGCACGAGAATAAGTATAATGGGTTCCTCCTTTTTATTTTCAGGATAAGGAGATGAGAAAGCAGCTATCTTCACCTGTTTATCGATTTTTTGTTTTATCTCAAGGTCAATTATACTACGAAATATAGAAACAATTATCTTTAGGAGAGACTAGTCGCAGAAATTATCCTTTCTACGGTCTAACAGCTAAGTTTTACTCACTCGATGTTGTGATTGTCAATTAAGTGGCCGCTGTCGGTATTGAAGCTACATTCAATCTGGACCTCTGGTCGCATGTCCAGCTGATCCTCGTCATCATTCCAGTACTCCTTGCTATCCATGTCTCTTTTGATGCCAGGAATGTCATCATCCTTATTTCGAGTTGCGTGAGCGTTCATCAGGCGGTCTAGATTGCGTAGCTGGTCTAGCATCTGCAGTGAGGACATTGAGTGTTCTTTCTCGACTATCAGCTTGGTAGAGGGCTGTAGATTCTGGTCATCAGGTGTCTTCTTCTCCTCCACTAGCTGGCTCGCACTTGAAAGCTTGATCTCAATCATTTATATGCACCTCGAATCAAACGATTAACTATAATTATAATTTCCCTGTGCTTTCAAAACTTCCAGAAAATAGAATCATTCGATAGTTGGATGAGATAATCAGATAGTTGGTCGTGGTCGAAAAGTGCAAAGCATGGGGTTACTGCTACTGCTTGAGCCAGAACGAGTTTTTCAAGGTTCTTGTCGCTCTGAGGTCAAGAAGACTAATTTTACGAAACATTAAATCGAGAAAGAGTTTCTGATAGCCACCTGCAAATTACAAGGAACTTTCAAAATAACTCTAGTCCTATAATTAGAAGCAATAGCTATTATATGTGAGTAGAACGAAAATGAACACACAGATAGAAATTTAGAAGAAAGAAAACTGAGTTTATAAAATCAAAAATTAAAGACTAGCTTCAAATATTACATACTGTATGAATACCATCAAGAGCTTCTGAAATTGATCGTGATGAATTCTATCGAGTTAAAGGCTGTGGTTCCACATGGAACTCGAAAAAAGTGGCTCAAAAGGTAACACTACCAGAGAGAAGTTTTATCAAGTGTATTTCGCTTCTCATAAAATCTTTCATTGTCAAGTAGATAATTTCATTTCTCCTGTAATATCTATTCTCGGCTACAAATAGAGCTTCAGACACTAGTGCCAAGAAGAGGGTATACTACTCTAAACTGAGGGAAAGCAATATTGACAAGAAGTGCTTGACGTGACACAAACAGTAGTTTGTCTCAGCACTATCAAGTTCTTCGTTCTGAGTCATTCTCAAATTGGCCTTTCGCGAGCTACGTAGATCTACAACGTAAGGATGGCGCTCAATTTATAGTTCCATTTATAGAAGTCGCTGAAGATATCCGGGAGAAGGTTATGAGGGAAGGACTGAATCTACGATGGACAAGTTGCAGGAGAATAAAGCTACGGTCTTTGTGCGACCTGAAATCTTCAAGAGCGAAATACCTAGAATGTATCCTTCAGTAGCACAAAACGGAAAGTCATAGAAAGAAATCATGGAGCGTAAGAAGTTCTATGGGATATGGATTGCCCCGAGTTTTAGGTTGACAGAGTGATGATCAGCAGTGTTGCTATCACTGGTAGACTAAGAAAGATTATCTATTGTTCTCAAGATCAGGATCACGATAGCAAAAAGTAAGCTGAAATATGCTTATCTATTCATTCTGTGCTAGATACCTCTCGCATCTGCGTGACAGAGACGGAAAAAAAGATTGTAGCAAAGCCCGTCTCCAGAGGTATCTTAGTACTTCCCACACAGTTGAAAGACCTTGCATTTATCCCTACGAACAACAATATTGTATCCGCCATCATCAAAGTTCTTTTCACAGACAGTAGTGAGACGACTGCAGGTATCGTCAAAGACTTGAGCGTAAGCCGCAGCCAGGGAAAGTTTTGGGTGGAAAGACCATTTTGCTAAAGCGAATTTAAAATCAACATTTGATAGATGTTTTAACCGTTCAACGTACCTGGTTATACTACCAGATCGCGGCGTCCCAACTGCAGCTGATAGGCGAGCTTGAATGTTCCACAACGACGAGATCGAAATTTAGATTTTCGGAGATATCGCATTCCATCTTTGATTGCGTCCCTGTTTGCCTAGTCGAAGCTCTGAATAGCTACGGGGCAGCACTATGGAACACGAGGATATCAGGATGCAAAGGCCTCAGGAGGTGGGCGAGACATTTTCATAGACAATCCAAAATATGACGCTCATCTTACGTACGAGATAGTGATTATATGAAGTTTTAGCATCTGGGGGGAGGAAGGGGGAAGAATTTCCGCTTACTTCAAGGAACTTACATTCCATCTTGCCTCAAGTGCCGGCTTAGAGACTTCGCTTTGGACCAGTAATAAGGAGGATGGCTTAATATTTAGGAAGTAAGTATGAATATGTCCTTGCAGGTTAGCTGGTGATCGACGAAAACTCATGTTGCGTCTTTCCTGAACAGTTTCAGGCACATTGTAAGTTTGTCCTTGGAACTCACCAATCCATTGCTTTTTAGAAATAGTATAGCTCTCAATTGGAGCGATGAGAAGGGTCGAGTTGATTAGAGTGGCGGCCGCAAGCAAGAAGCTCGCAAATTGATTTGTCAAGCGCATCCTGTGTGGCGGAGACTTTTAAGAAGCAGTAACAGGTGGAAATATGGATAAGGCAGAAGATAACGAGAATGCTTCGCATTCTGGGGAGACTTTCATCATTTATATACTAGATATCGTGCTCTTGAGATTTCGCTGCTCACCTGCTTACCAGTTTGTGACTTCCTGGTATGCGCCTAATCTCAAATGGTAACCTGCAAGTCTAAGTCCCAACAGCCGTATTAAATTTTATCGAAGTATCGTACCTAGGATAGGACCGAGAAGGTACTGCAACATAAGTTTTTAAGAGAGGCAATCCGCTGTCGTAATGAGCAGCCATTCACAGAGCACCTGCATTCTTTTGAACACACTGGATCTTGAACTGCTTACCCACCGAATGCGGATTCTTCTTACAAGTAAGACGGTACTCATGCAAGATACTCAGCCTCATTCTTACTGGTCTAATTACTATGACCAGCTCGAGCGTAGAGCTTGAAATTAATTCCGTGGCCAAACTCAGCTAAAAGACACAATCTCTGCTTTGGGATCAGAAACACGAGTTCTATAGCCTAGAATATAACCTAAAGCAATATTGTATGTAGCAGTAAGAAAAGAAAGACATCTGTCGAGATAAGAGTTAGTGTTATTGTTATTGGTTGAACAGTTAGAGGAGCTTATCAATTATCTCATGTGTCAGTCAATCTTGAGGGTAAATTTTTACATAGGAAGCCCGCAGTATATCCTGACAGTTTCATTTGAAGACATGTAAACATCGCGAAAAGGACTTAACAGCTCAAGTACATCTTAGCCTCAGAATGCCTGGTCTATAATAAGGAAATCCTGCATGTAAATCGTATGAACTTCCTAAGCGCTCTGCGGCCCCGTATCTCCAAACACCAAGATCTTAGTATCGCACCGAACACACACTCATTGGCCTGCTGTAAGCTGGGGTTTATTTGAGCTGTCGAATCAGACCTTGTAAGCTCGCCAATGTTTGGGAGTTCCCGACTAGGATTGGCTCGCTTGAGTCGCCTATGTAGATCATCTTTATTTTGGTCTGCCAGCCGAAAATGTCAGCCAAACGTCAGCCACCCGCTGATGAGCGACTTGTACGACCTTTCTTTCGCAAGATCCTCTTCGAATCCCACTCTTTCGAGTTTCTAAACTTTCAATTAAAATTAAGTTTCTGGCCTCAAGATGCCTAAGATGAAACTCAATACAAGCCTCGTCCTAGCAGCAATCGTCAGTAGCTGCTGCGCAGCCTCCCAAGAAGAGAAGTAAGCTCCATCCCGTCTTTGACCCCTCGGCGGGGATTTTGCAGGCTTGGGAGCTTCGACTAATTAACTTCTCCCTAGCCTCTCAAAACGTGCCGAAGATCGAACATGTAGTTTGGGAATTGGCCGACAGTTCGCAGACATCTACTGGGACGTGACCATCTACAACGTCGCCCAACCCAAACCACAAGATTTTAATATCATGGCACAACTCAAAATGGCGAAAATGGACAAAGGAGATTCGATCGCCGTGTCGTGGCCACCTCATACCATCAACATCACGAACGTCGATAATGCGCCGGTATTTACGTATAATGAGCCGAATCTGAAGGCGGAATTTACGGACTTTGAACCGGGAGAGACGAAGGTGGCGTTGCAGTTTCAGGTTGGGACGTCGAAGTGGACGACGGATGATTGTTCGGCTTCGAGTGTGGTGTTTTCGGCGGGTAGGGAAGGCTGGGCATGTAACTTTCCTTGCCCTTGAGAAGACTAGGTATTATGGATCTCAACATGGCATATTAATGTATTGGGGAGTTTTGGTTGGACTGACAAGACGCAAAATGTATGTCGCAGGTGCAGAAAGCGCAAAATTATCCCGTAAGCGCATGGCGCCGACATATGCTGGTTCAGGAAGGACTTATCTCTCCCAATTTTATCTTACATATGGACATCCAAGAAATTTTGCTCGTCTACTATGTCAGACTGTGGAGAATAAAGTATCGAAAGTCATATTTACATGACCACATGAGTGTCTTGATCACTCCCTATTTGCAACAAGGCGTGAGATTAAGGGTTACTACACGTACTTACACACGGAAAGCCATGCCATTAGCTTTTATATTATTGTTGAGTGCAGTAATCTGCTCAAAGACATTAGGCGTTGGAAAAGTGGAGAGCTGGAACCTACACCACACTGCCCAAGTATTTAATTTGGTCTTGTATTGTCAAGTATCGCAGATAACTCACGGTTCTATTCGGGCGCCTGGAGCTTGTTTCGTCTTCAAGTCTTGTTGCACCTTTTATTGCCAATCCAATTCCTCTTTTTGCGCATACCAAGTCAATTTACTTACAAGCCCATCCTGTCTCTTTCAATTCGCGCCTTTAGCCTTCTACTCCCTTCTCAATCTTTCGGAGCCGTGAATGATCAGCTTATAGCTAGTAGGTTTAACGGTTTTCTTTCGAAGTTGTCACTGTTGCGCTGTGTCTGGAGGACTTGTGGCTCCTGACCTCAGACCAGATATTCTTCCTCGGCGCTATTAGGGATTATTTCTTGCCGAGAAATGTTTACTGTCAAATTATCTCAAAGCCAATACTGGATTATAATCCCTTGTTTTCCACATAAGCACATCTATTACGACATTCAAAGCAAAGTTTACTTTGGCGAGTGTCTTTGCTGGCCAGCGTTAGTGCGAGCCTAGTTAGGGGATCTGTAAAGAATCCGGGGAGCCTAACAATAATTTAATTACAATAGTAGCTCAGGATTCCGCGCCTATGACGGTACAAATGGAGACAGAATAACTTCAATTTTGTGCTGAGCCCTTCTAGCACCATTGTGTTTTTCAAGATGAAAGCTTGTAGACTTTTTCGAAAGGCGAAGCGAAAACTTCAACGATGCAGGCTCAGCTCCTATTTTCTTGAGCCAGATGATACGTAATTGAACGCCATCAGATCTTCATTGTCTAAGCCTATGGAGATTCTCAATCAGAGAAAAATCTGTACCTGAGAAATTTGGATATATTAAATGATTGCATTTGCCAGCATTTATTTTCCTTGTGTTGCCGGGCTGGGTCAATGCTACTTTAGGAAGAAGGGTAACCGAGACGGCTTACGGAAAGTGAATGGCTAGGTACGAAATATTACAATTTGATGGAACGAGTGGTGGGCTGAATTAGTTAAGTATCTTTAGCTTCCCAATCTCGCACTGAAATATTTCCCGGGACAAAGATTGGGTCGTTTGCTCCGTGAAAAACACTTACTGCTCTTGCTGAAGTTCCGGGTCTTTCTATGTCCCTTCAGCATTAAGCACGGCCTTCATCAATGACAATCGTCTCTTTGCCTATACTACATTACGAATGACAAGTGTCGAGCTTTACTCCAGTTTCTAAGAAGTACTTTACTTATTCACTATGCAAGAACTACAACCTCAGGGCGGAGGTCCAAATTATAGATCTCCAAATCAAATTATGATTGACATCACTAAAGCGTCGAACCAGTTAATCCCGATCTCATCCAGCACTGGAAGACTCCATGTCGAATTGTGGTATATTATCAGAGACAACATAAGTCAAAACGTTCCAGTCATGGTCATCATAGGCCAGAAAAGCTGACCCTGTAAAATTTAGCTTGCCCAGCTTAGAAGTCAAGATTTAGAAGATGAGTATAGCTGCCAAAAGTTTACAAACCGGCTTAAGTCTTTGCGACAGGTCTCTTGGACTTTCAAGACGATCTTCGATCTCTTGACCTTCCGGGCTATAGATCTGACGAGAGGCATCAACGTGGATTACCGCATAGCAAGAATCAAGGTATGAGTCTTGCTGAGAGCATGAAAATAACACAACTAAGAGGCATGCATTAGGAAATACCTTCGACCTCGCTAGAATCATGGTAGCACCAATTCATTTAGAGTCGAGATATATATATATACATATATATATATCGGGAATGAGCAGATGGATTGGCAAAGCTGGGCTGGAACATCTCATGTAACTTCTATTTCATACTTGGCGACGAGTGCAAAGAGCTTATGATGCATACTAGGATACTGAGTGACTGTAACGCCTCGAATCTCGAACTCGTTCACACAAACGCTCTAGCAGACTATTTCTTTCCCATTCTTTGCAATAGCCGGATGTGCCTCCTGAAAAAGGTCTGGGAGGTAGCTTCAGCTTTTTCGCCAAGGAAATTGATACCTTTGACCCTTACAACAGCGATTCGACACTAAAGAGCTACAACAGATCAGCTAGCCATAAGGACTACGGGGGCCATTTTCACGATTTCGCTACGGATACAAATATCAATCGTCGAAAAAACTTTTCAGATGAGCTAGAAGTGCTTCACATAAAGCTCATAGTTCACATCGATCCAAGATTTGGGCTGACAACTAGTAAGTTTCCTGCAATTAGAGTTTTGATCATGGAAAACACCCCTTCTTGCCACAAGCACACAAACGAAGTCATCAACGCATCATGGGACTTTTTCGTCTTAAAAGTCTAAGATTGAATCTCATTGACATCAAGGGGTTTCTGGATACAGTAACAATTACCGACCTACGCTTCTTAAAAACTCTGGTCATTAAAGAATGTCAGTTTCCAAACGTTGATTATGAGGGCGATGAACCAGACTTTGATGAAGTGGACTTAACGGCATGGTTCACCGATATTACCACCACGCTACCGCACCTGGAAGAGTTCATCTTCTTCGACTCTTATCATTGTGAAATCAATATGCCTGTTTTTTTCGAGATGGGGAGCAAACTCAAGAAAATAGAAATCATGAAAAAAAAAAACAAGAATCAGCAGATGGATGCCGATTATGTGGCACATTTGGCAGTGGCCTGTCCACTATTGGAGATTCTAACGCTCAACTTAGACCTGAAAATTCCTGACGACGTAAGTAGTGAGCTCTTTCTTGTTTACCGCCATGCTAAATGCACATTAGGTCGAGATATTTGTCAAGAAAATCACTCGATTTCCCAAGCTTAGGAAATTAAATTTAGCTCTCTACAAGAAAAATATCGGAACTTCTGATGTACTGGAAGAAAATCACGAAGCTGACTTACAAGCGGAGTCCGATGCTTCGACTAGCGATAATAATGTAGGAGTCAGCGATCCCACTGAAGCTGAGACAGCCAAAAATTTGGAAGACCCTATGTACGATTCTGCGGAAGCTATCATGAGGAATCTGCAACTGGGAAAAGTCGGTGTTCCAATTGAAGTTATCACTCTCGAGGTTACGATAGATTGCGAACACAACCGATGCAAACTCGTGGTTTGCGTGGATGATACATACGAGTACCAGTACCCCAGGAGAATTTCAAGAGGTTCGGGAAGATTTTTAAGCATGTCTGTGTTCAGAAGTTGTGCCAAAAGAAACTTAGTCTAGGATTTAGCACCGTGTAGAGATTGTAGACGACAGACTGCACATGGTCGAGACTAACCGTATCTGTCTCTGGCAATATGGTGCGGTAATTTCAAGGTAGATTCAACATCTCGATTAAGACCTGCATCAAAGTTTTCTCACAGATAGACCACCTTAAGGTATCGCTACCAGAATATCATTGTCATTTTCTATGGCTCCAACAGCGAGTTGCGAGACAAATCAAATATCGAGACAGCTCTCGTCCACGGAATACTAATTTCCCCCAAGCACGGAGCCTGAGACCTTTCAAAGAATGAATCAAGTTGAACTAAGAAAGATCATTCCGTTACTTATGCCTAGCATGAGTCTCGCTATAACACGATCGATTTTCATCGTCCAAGCTATCTCTGCGGGTGAGCAAGTCTTCCACTGATACATTTCACAAGGAGTCTCTCATTATTCTTCTATGTGTATGTTCTCATGATGCCGCTATGTATCGTGCTCTCTATGTTTTGCTACTTCACCGACCTATATGTTCAAGTTCTCTTCTGTCTCACTCTATCATCTAGATTACACCTCACCTTCAGGTTCACTATTAAGAAGTCACAAAATTGTTTCTGGGCATCAGATCGTAAATAAGTTCCCGTGATAGTTACAGAAGTTGAAGTCAAACATTGACCATAAGACATTATGTTGGTATCGCTCTGTCGTGTACATACAATCAAGTATTCTTAATTGTGTACAGTAGCATGTCCTCGTAATATTAGTTGCATGGTGGCTGCAGAACTAACGTAGTCAGACTCCTGAAGGGAGATATATTTTGCCGGCTAAACCCCGGCGCAGATTACGACTAATCCATGACTATGGACTAACAAGTTACTCAAGTACTAATCTAATGCCACGAAATTACCTCAGCTTTCCGGAAAAAGATAACCGTAAAGGTTGCTTGGAGTTACTAGATTGTTATGAGACATCGACTTGGTGTCCATTTCATGTCCTGATATAGCTTAAAGAAATCCGTGAGATCCTCAGACCATAACCAACCCTCAAATTCTTCCACTTTACCTCCATCCAGCGAAAGAAATCTTAGTACGGGTTCCAGAAATCGAGACCCGGACTGTACGGCATACTTCTCAAGTGCTATTGTCCTAAAGAGCTTGCCAAATTTAGACTTGTTGAGTTTCGCTGCAACAGACTTTGCATTCAGCTTATAAGAGATACAAGGCCCTCGACAAAGCCTTTTGAAGAAGCTGCTCATTGGATTCGAGAATTAGTGTCTCCAACTGACGAAATCCGGTAGCAGTTAATTCCAAGAACCGGGGGATCTGTCCAAATGTTAGTGTCTGGTGTAAGACTGGTTCCATCAAGAGCGTGGTTCACGCAAAGATGTTAAAGATTTGTACGATATTGCAACGGGTTCGGAAAACTTACAGCATAGAGCTCCTCGCCTATGTTGATTCGGAGCATCTTCATCTCAGGGCACATTCTTGCAATTCGGTGTAGTTCTGAGGCAGACATCTGGTCCGTGTCATGATCCTCAAGGAATTCAGCGATCTGCACAAGCTCGAGTCTCTCAATCCTCGATTTGATCGTGAAAACTCCAATGATGTCGAAGTATGACTGCCAATCATCTTCGATGCAAAGCTCACGGAGTCCAGGTAGCTTGAGAAGTAGCGACTTCATCGACTCCTTCAGCACTCCCATCCTTTCCGATTTCACACTGATGCAGTTCTTCACGACCAATCTTCAAGTAGTGGGAAACTGGTCAACGCAACACATTCGAAGAAAATTGTGAGATCGAATCGCTCCAAAGGGAGGCTCTCGAGCCCAACAAAATCGGAAGGATGTGGTAGGTGCGGTTCCAGGAGCTTAGTGGCCCAATCGTAATTTCCCAGAACGAGGGCTCTCATCGCAATGAAACTTTCGTCATGCATCACAAATCCGGAAAATGTTGATTAATTGGAATGTCAACAACAAGCAGGTCTAAGAGATAGCTATATTTCGATGGTCTGATGGGGGAGTCCATCACAACTTGTATAGCTTGCGAGCGTGATACTGGCAGCCTTGTATCTCTCAGATAGGGATCATATGAGGTAATTTTCTTTACGAATAATCGATCATCAACTATTGTAAAAATTGTTGACATACCGCATGCACTAGAGAGGAAAGCGTCGACATTTGCGAACTCCGGGCTCTTCATTTCCCCGGAACCACTGATCCTAAGAGGTGGCACTATGGTTGGTCTTGTTAATCTTCTTTCCCGGGTTAATCGGAAGAGAAGAGGACTTACCCGAGAGTTTGCAACGAATGGGCCTTCAACAACAATCGAAAGACAGAGTCCTTAATCTTTTCAGGAAGCTCTACAGATGACTTGATATTCTTGGTGTGCGTAATAACGCGCATCTAGGCACATTAGAGAAATGTCCAAAGTATTGGTAACGTTGCGCGGAATAAATACATACCATGAACTCCACCCAAATCGAGTCTAGTGGCAGACTCGAGAGTCTGTTTACAAGCTGCTTGAGGTGTGCCTCGCTAAGCGAAACTAAGTTCTGCAGACCCAAAGGTGCAAAGATACTATTAAATATACGCGATACATGGCGCAGAGATCGCAGCTATGCACTGAATGGATTGCTGTCCTTGCCATTCTCAGTCTCAGAACTTGGAAATTTCGCCAGCTTAAAGTTGTTAATTAGCCAGGAGCAATGGACTATAGAGGAGAATGCTTGCATGGTCGCGGACTAAGTACCATATTTCAGAGGCAGACTGATCGAGTTCGGTCCCATACTACAGGCGAAGGGATTAGCACTTGCGCCTAAGAAGATGTATCGGGCAAAGGAATTAGGATTGTCACGGGGAGATCTTGAATCATTGGAACAGAAGGATAGGACCTTCATAGTTGCATACCTCTCTGTGTTTGATTCCGTGGATACCAAGATGCGCGTGTTCTGGAGGCTCATCTTGGACTTCGACACATCTCGCAGTAGATTTATTGGATCCGGGATTTCATTGGAGAGGCGGCGCGGTTGTAGGGATGAATAGAGTATGAAAAGTCTCGAGAAGTGTCGAAAGATTATCACCAGATATCGCTGCTGAGATTCGGTGACACGGAGTAGTTGCTGGTTGCCAAGAATAACAGCTGGAGACGGGGGGCCATGCTACTAGCGTGTCAATACACTTAAGCGAGCTATTGTACGACCAATATCAGGAAGAGTAGCAGTGTCTGGCAAGGCTGACACTACCTTAAGACTTGGAAGCACGGGCATTCTCAGGTTCATTTGGATTATATAGATTTATTGAATGCAAGTTCCGAATTCCCACATTTAAAAGAATACTCTAGAAAGTCAAGAACTGAAGGAAGATCCTCTTGTCTTGCAACATCTTCCAGGGAAGTTATTCAATTCGAGCTTTCTGACTCTACTTGAACATTTGGTGGCAATGTTAACTAGCAGTTAAGCACTCGATTTGTAAGTGACTTCATTCGCAGATTCGAAATATATCCAATCTTGCCAGATGTGATTCATGTCTTAAAGTGTCGACACTATTGACAAGCACTTACGCACTCGATGTTTAAGTGAACTCACACGCAAGCCTATCATATATAAGCTCTTGCGACATGCGATTCATATCTTTCAAGTATCAACATGGCACCACAACAGCCCAACATATTGCACGGGTTAGAAGTCGAATAAGAACCACAACATAAGTACCTCCAACAGTCCAATCTATCTCAAAACTCGAATATACGAAGATTCAACTAGATAAATTTTTAGTCTAGACCTAATCTCACCACTGGCTAAGTTATCAATTTGTATCCTTATAACCGAAATCACAAATTCTGGTACAATTCTTTTCACACTGGCCATGTGCGTCCGTGGGTGATTTTGCAATTGATCAATCTCATCATCCTCACTATCATCATCCTCACTCCCGCCCTCCTTACAATACCACATAGATTTTGGTACCTCTTATGTCGCAGCGAAGCCGTGCTATAAGTAAGTATAACTCCTTACGCCTCCTCTCAAATTCTGGTTAAACAACAAATTCAAGTAAATAATCCAATTATCTCACCTGATGCCATTGCAACATAGTGTTTGTATATGTCCACGTATGGTGGTTGCGAACCAGAAGACATTCCTTCCTTTTTGTCAATTGACGCGCCCAATCTAGAAACAATTTACCTGGTCTTACAGTTTGAATATAGAACGTGGCGCATAACATGGCCGGGACAGACCCTCAGACATATTTTGATCTACTTTACTGAACTTTACCTTGACAGTGCATAGAATACGCTGCGGCCAGATATAGTATCTCACTCACGATGCAGATCACTGAAGGCTAACACGGGAAACTACGCTCCAAGCAAACAATTGGGGAGGGTTTCTTCTTGCTTGCGCGTATCACTTTTTATTATACAGAAACGTCAAACTTGGTCAATACTAGAGTTGGAGATGTTAAGGGCCATAGAATCTCAGCTCAAGTTATCCTGACTGCTCATGAGCTCTCGGTACCCCCTATTGCCTGCTCCTTTTTCTCGACACATGTCCGAGCAAGCTATTCCGCTGGACCAAAATTCCCAGGAAAGCACAAACACATCCATAACTAATCCTACAAATTCAACGTTTTCTCCTCAAGATACGGTCCTACGGAAACCATACCCCAACCCAATAATACCAAGTCCACCCGTCCTACAAACACCTCACTCGCTCACGCGCTCGCATCTAGAATTTTCTCCATGGATTTTCGCCCCTCAGACTCTCCGCAGCTCTCGCGATATCCTCCTCGCTGGGAACGAATTCCTCCCCCTCAGGCAAACTATCCGAATACTCATGATCGATATGATGTCTGTACCTGTTCATTGCGTGCTCGATCGCGCGGTTTCGTTGCATGCGTCTATTCCACGACTCAGGGCTTTCTGATCGGCCTTCTACAAAAACAATTTCTTCTTTTTCATCTTGGTCGTTCGAGTCTTCTGAGTCCTCAGAATCTTGGTCGCCTAACGCTTCGCCTTCGCCTTCTTCATCAAGTACTTCTTTTTCCTGGGCTCCTTTGTCGCCATCCATATCGACGTCGTCACCCCCTTCATCTTCGGCTCTCTGGGTATCGGCTTCATGTTCCTCGGCTTCGGCTTCATCCTCGTCCCCGCTTTGAACACCAAACTGCATATCGGGGAACATGCTACTTGGATCAAAATCGTCCATATCAGGTGGATCACTGAGGTCGCTTTCGTCATCTGCGCTATCGTGCACACTACCTCTCACACTCTCAGTATCGCCATCTCCCTCTCCTTCCTCATCCCCTCCGTTCTCAGCTTCGAGTGTTTTCTGCACAGCCAATTCGGACTCTAGCTGTTGATTTGGATGATCTCCTTCCTCTTCATCATCCTGCTCAAGATCAACTTCTCGGGCTTGTTGAGCTGGAGTTTGTACGCGAGGAGTCGAAGTCCCGCGACGGGGCTTACTCGGTCCGGATCCGTCGTTGGAACCCAAGATGAGATTGGGGGATGGTTCAACCAGACGCGGACGCGCAGCAGGTGGTGCAGGTCTTGGAATATCAGGCATACGAGCATAAGCCTGTTCGGCACGTTTGAGAACTTCCCTCCGACTGATACCAATTTTTCGGGCGCGAGCGGGTTCGGAGCCTGCGAATGTCACAGGAACAGGGACCTGTGTGCCATTCATATCCATAACCAGATTATTCAGACTCATGGGTCCCATGTTACGCATCGACTGCAATGGCGACGGCGAGTCAGCGCCTCCATCCATCTGCGCATTACCCATAGATGGCTGATCAGGATTTGGCAGCATCTTGGCGACTTGTAAGTGCAGCGTAGCCCAGATATCCGAGATCAGATCATCGATAGGCGTAGCTTTCATAGCCGTGCCATTTAATTTCTTCAAATCGTTAATCTCCTTGAACGCGTCTTTGATCGGCTGCGTAACCCTCGGATCCTCAAGCCATTGATCGAGTCTGTTTGACAGATTCTCAAAATTCTCATGTGTTTCACTCTTGAAATTATCATCCGCGCTTGCTTCGATGCCGGCTTGACGGCGAATGAGACGAATGTATGCGAGACAGCAGTCAGCCCAGACTTTATCGGCTCGATGGAATTCGTTGTTTTTTTTCTTGACGCGCTTGACGAGCATTTCGAGCGAGGATTTATCGTTGGTGATGACAAGAAGTTTGACCATGAATTTGACGTAGCGTTCCATGTATACGCAATGTCTGCCTGCACGCTCGTGATCAGATTTCCAGACTTGGATATGCATTGTCTTGGTGAAAATGGAGTCCTTCAATTCGTTTCGAGCAGCGTTCGCGTTCTCGAATTTGGGGTCCGCATCGTCGAAAAGAATTGTGGCGACCCTAGCAAGGATTCGGTGGTTCCAGTGTTGCTTGTCGATTGCGCGGAGGTGGCGGAAGTTCTTCAATATGTAGGTTTGCCATTCTTCTGCGCTGTTGATGACTACAGGCGCTCCTTTGTCGGGTGCTAGGGGTTGTTTTTGGAGAAGATCGGCTCCTTCTTGAGGTGTCATGCTTGCCATTGATACCAGCTTGTGAGTGACAGAGACGAGTTTGTAGTGCGGCTCTAGTAGAGGCTCGGAACGACTGCTATTGTTTAGCTTTGGAGCAAGCTTTATAGCGTTGGTGAGGGAGTTTAGAACAGCTTCCATTGGTGGTCGAGTAGCTTTAATTCTTGAATCCCATTCTTGATCAGCTTTGCAATACGCCTTCCAAAGACATTTGCCCGCCATGTAGTGAGCCCTGATCATTATCAGTGACGTTCATATCAAAGAATAAGGAAACTTACATCCAATTACTAGGTCGATCTTTGAGCGACTCCTTGAACAGATTAAGTGCAAAGTTCCAGGCTCTATACGGACTCAATTCGTCGTGCAGAGCCTTCTTATACATACCCTCGGATCCACTCATATGCTTCTCAAACTCATCGACATAAAAAGCCTCCATCCCAAAAGGCTCCCGAGAAGCAGAGTAGATGCGCATTCCAAAGTCAAAGCACATCTCGGAAAGCTTCTCTGCGGTCTCGAAGTCATCGGCCGCAAAACGGTGCGCAGTCGATAGTGCCATGATATAGCAATGAATGGAACTTCGCTGCAGTCGGACAAGATCAGGACGATGATTATTAACCCTGTCAGCACTCCACAAGACCTCCTCTTCAAGCTCGTGGTCGAAGCATTGCGCTAGACGATACCAGGTTTCCCAGAAATCCCCGCTAAATTGGAGCTGTAATCTCAGGAATGTGGCGGCGACTCGGAGATCATCAGTCTGGGAACCAGGACCAATTCGTTTCGTCGCTCGGAACTTCGTCAAGTTGATCATTCCCAGCAACAGAAACCAGTTCTGATCCGCAAGATGACTCTCTGGTGTGACAACAGGTAGTGAGTCCACCTGAACCTGACCTCTCCATGCTCGATACAAGTCAGAGGGTCGGATGGATGTTTTGAGATACTCTGTGTAGTTACGAAGATTATGCTGCATCTGAGGTGACGACTTCGTTGGACCGACTGCTGTCTGCATTCTCTCGAGTGTGCCTCTCAATTCGTGCTTGAGGAGATCCTTGATTGGCATGCGGTTCGCAATAACGATAATTTGATCAGCTATGTTCAGCACAGTGCGTCGGTCAAGCTTCTCTGCTGGACATCCGTGTTCATCCAGCAGATACGTTCCAACACCAAGCCGTACACCGTACAAGTCGTACAAAACCTGACCGATGTAGTCTTCCCAGTTCTCCACGTCCTTCAAGCGAATCATCTCCACTTTCATCATCTTAAGGAAAATCTTGTTGGAAGCTTTGCAGCACTTGCGGAGCCCCAACGAGAAGTGGACGAGGGCCAGATAGTCGGCAAGGTCCTTGGCCGGTGAAGGAAATTTCTCGATATTCTGATTTGCCGCCTCTTTGATCATAGTATATTGCAGGGCCCATGTGCGGACTTGCATTTCTCGGAGCTTTATGTTAAACTCATTGAATGATCCGTGCGGCGCATAAGCTGCATTTTGTGGAAGCTGTGTCATGCCAACTCGGATCTCGTCGTCAAAGATTGCGGCAGTGTGAAGTACTCGTGCCAATTGAGCAAGCGCTGCGCATGTAGACTTGATATGACGCTCGTCAATGATTTCGAAGCAAGTTGAGGCGTCATTCAACGCGATGGTCAGGGCCTTCACGAGCAGGTCATCTAGAGCCTTTAACCAAAGAAGAAGCTTATGTCTCCGTGGTTCTTCTGCGGTGTCGACGTAATCGCCGGTGCGCAGATCGGCAACAATAATCTCGATGCTTTTCAGGTGGCAGGAGAACACTTTGGTAATGTAGCCGATGCTGTAGTATGCATCGCAAAGTCTTTGCCACAAGAAAAGGCGCAGCGATGTGCTGCCACTCTTCAGAAACTTCCACATATCTCGCAAAGCAGGTGGAGTTCCATCGGCAGTCTCTGTGGCTAGAACACTTTCCTCGTTATCAACTTCCATGGATTCGCAAGCAGATTCAGGGTCCAAGACTGGCTCGAGAGTCTCAATGATGGCTGAGGGGTCTGAGCAGTCTGTTTGGAAAAGATTGAAGAAAAATTCCATTGTGGTAAGACGAGAGACTTCTCGTTCGGCCGCTTCAATAGATATCTCGGGCATGACCGCGTTGTTTTGAAGTTCGATGGCTGGTTGTCCGGATTTTTGCAGCAGTGCTTGAAGATCAGACCAGCAAAGAACCTTGTGCTCTCGGGAGACGCTCTCTGCCATGGTTGCGTAGAATACAGAAGCCCAGAGATACCGCGAAAGTAGAACTTCGTCTTGATCGCGCTTGCTAGTACGAATAACATCAGCTGTAAAATCGGCCCATCGACCCAACCGCTCTTTTGTGAGAAGTCGAGTCTCAAAGGGAACAGCACTTGTAGGATTGGTGATTCTGGAATAGATGTCGATGTGCAACTCGAATAGTATTTGGGCCATATCTTGCCACTGGGAAAGTAATAGGGGGTTGTGAGTGCTAGATTTCAATTCCCTTCCAAGACGAATAAAAATCTCAGCGTCGTTGTAGGTAATGATTCGCACGACCATGACCTTCATCTGTTCAGTCCAGAGTGTATCCATGTACGTCGGTAAGATGGCACAAAGCCATTCCCAAACGACATCCTCGAACGGCATCCATGCATTGTTCACCTTGTTAGCGAACTCTGAGAGTCCATCACTGTCTGCAAACAAAGGGATATTGTTGATTCTCTGAGGCCCAATCTTCGACTGGTCCAGAAACGCCGCAAGGCCAGCATTCGCGCTGCCGGCGGATGAACCAAGTACGTCCTCTGCTTTGCCATTGACGAAAGTAGATGCCTTTGGATCATCCCAAGTCCTCAAAATGTCGCGCAAGTCCCGTGCGGCAGTGTTTACCAAGATATCGGTGTGGTCTGAAGTAGTTTCAGATTGAAGCCCCGCTTGAAGCTCATTTAAAGTGCCTAAATCGTCAACACCTAGCTTTTCAAGGAGCGATGATACAAAGGCAAACACGTTCTCGTCGGCTGATACAAAAGGCTTCAGCTGCTCGGCGAAAAGGGCTGCTGAATCAATAGCGGCTCCTTCTGTGTTGTCACGATTTCTGATGCGTTTGCTTCGCTTTTGAGCGCCGTTTTCTTCTTCTGGCGTATCACGAATTCCTGCTGCCGATTGTGACCGTTTTCTGGTTGGGAGTAATACATTTGATGGGCGTCGATCATCTGATATTGGTACAGTAGCAGTTGCGATGGTTTCGATAGCTGATTCATCAAGCTTCGAGGCGACTGGAGTGGGTTCAACGGCCTCGTTACTTTCTGCGGCCGGTGAGTCTGTGGTCCCAACATCCTTCATAATCTGATCTTCAGCAGAGAGTGTGTCGTCTCCTAGGGCTGCGTCTGGCTGCGAAAAAGACTCTGCTTGGGCAGGTGTGCCTGGTGGTGGAAAATTTAAAAGTATTCTCGAAGCTGTAGGATCTCGAGACATTTCGCATAACCTTTCTCCAACGGCTAGCCAACTCCGATAGTCGAGATTGATAGATAAAGGGGCGTGAACGGCCTCTGCGGCATCAACCTGAACTCTGTCTATCTGCAAAGATGTCGTCGCGTCAGGCAGAAATGGATAAGGGTCCATGCTTTTAGAGATGAACTTTGGCATTTTCTTCTTCAAGTAGGGTGCCATGACCGGGTGTGATAATGATGTCGTGTCTAAAAGGATTTCCAACTCTTGCTTCAGTTGCTCTCCCGCAAAGCCTTCTTCCAAGGACATTGGATCTACCTCGGCCACGGTGGGATCATCATCAACTTCTACAGCAGCCTCAAGACAATATCTTGCAATGCGGCGACTTCCAAGCATTGATCCTATCCGGGCAGTTCGCCTCCAAAGCTCAGTATCTGACTCATCACTAGCTAAAGCTAGAGCGAAGTTATCGATTGCAGCTTTTGCTTGATAGTTGAGCGCGCCTGGAGGGAGAGGCTCAAGACGAAGACTACCTTTGACGCAATCCAATATGAATTGGCCATGGTTCTTGTAGGAGAGGTATAGGATCTGAGGTAAGGTACTTGGACTTGCTTCTGCGACTGCAGCGGCAATATCAAGACCAAGTGTATGCGAAGCTTCGGTAAACTCGACTTCGGGATGTTTATCAAGTCTAAGAAACTCGGTTACGCTTTCGGGGTACTGGAAAATATCGGAATTGAACAGATTTGTGTATGCACTTGCGGCTTCCGAGTAGTGTTCGGGGCCTTGAGAGTGTAATTTAAGGGCGACTTGGTAGAGTTTCAAGGCTTCCTCAATCTACGGACTGTTAGAAAAAGGACAGGCATATGGGAGGCTATACTGACCTGCAACTCTTTCGTATCGTCGATTTCATCATCCGGATTCTCATCTGGGATAATGTTCAAAGCTGTAAATGCAGACTAGAACGTGTTAACGAGCTGACTTCGCCAATTACCTCGGACAATAACGTACCATCGTTCATGTGTGTGGGGTATTTGGATACAGTCCAAATGGGCAAAAAGTCGTTCTGATGAAAACCTCAGTACTTGGATCTGTTGGTAAGAAACAGACAAGAACAAGGATGTGTTGGAAGAAAGCAGAATCTGACACTTGTGGAATAGTTGATGAACCTCGCGAAGGAAGTTGACTCTTTGGGTCCGATCTTCGAGTTTGGTGGGAAAATAGTGTACTTATGAGATTCAATTGCAACTATGAGTCACGAGACATTTGTTGGAAAGCTGAAGTCCAGAGAGACGGGGCAAATAAACGCTACTTACTATGACTAAAGTTTGCGCGTCCAGAGGTTCGCATAAGGAAAGAGTGATCTAACCAATCGATATGAGACGGAGAAGGGTCGTTTTATTGGGAAGATCGCTAGAGTGGTTCCTGCTGCTGCTTAGATGTAGAAGTACCGACTCTACCAGAAAATCTAAATCAAGTCTTTGTAGCAGTATCTCAAGTCCCAATAAATATACAATCCGGCGAAAGTTTTCGCGGAGCTTTAGAGTACTTCTCGGATGTCCATTAGAGCTTCAAAAGAAAGGTTTATGGCGAAAACAGACGTCGGAGGCTGTTGTAAGAGAGCGTTTCCTCCAATGGCCGGTGTTCTTGCATCCAGATTGTCTTGTATCCTGGTCTGATTTCGTAATAGCCTGACCAGAGATCTTCCCCGCCTTGAATCCCTCCTCAATATCGACCTCAGAGTTTTCGACAGAGACGGTATCAGCTGGATCTACTGCTTCCGCCTGCCCAGCCTGAGTCCAGTTCCGTCGTAGATTGAAGGCCGGTAGCACTCGAGCGAGCCTCGAGCGCTTTATTTATTTCCACTCCGCGTATACTTCCACGGCGTCCGATGCCTCTCCCAATCGCGAAAACTCCGCCGTTGGCTATTTCGTATTTTCGCGATCGCTGTCGTTGGCGTCCAAACACTCCAGAGGGCGAGAGACTGTCGTAATTGAGTCTTCTCCGGGTATGTGGCTATCAAGATACGCCAGGGAATCTCATGAAGGTATTCGTTATGGCACCCAAGTGGTTTTGTTATCTTGTGCATCCGCGACGGAAATGGGACGGATCGTTGTTGAATCCGTCCAGCCCAAGCTTCCGGACCCTTATGCCTGTGATAAGTTGAGGCTCTGCGGCAGCCTTTGCTCATTTCAATATAACATCCCTACAAGCGCACGCTGATCTGCGGTGGCATGCGGGAGTGGAGTTGGATGTATGGGTGGATTGAACAAAGTGGACGGGCTAGGGACATATATGAATAATAGTAAGAGCTCTCTCCACCATGTTCTAAGTGTTTAACTTCAAAGTATGGGCAACACTCATCAGCTTGATACCACAGAACATCGAATGCTCTAACAATATTATACCCTCGTTGTGATTAGCTTCTTCAAGCCTCAAGCTTCAATTACTGGCTCTGCAAAGCTGCGTGTGTACAGAGAAGATATTTCTGTACCTATAAGAACTTCTACAACTTCCATATTAAGGGACTCTGATGCATGATGGAATCATACTAGAACTCTATCACGTTTGCTATATCCAGATCATCTTTGCACTCAAATGACCATTTTTAGATTTAAAAGGTTCTTCCTTCTCCAGAAATAGCTCTTCTATACTCGATGCTTAAGTACTTCAAGTAGTAAGTCGAGAATATACAGTCCAGCTAACATCTTTTGTCAGTAACTGGGTATTGCTTAACAGCTGACCGGTTGCCAATGCAACAGATTCATAACGATCCCAAAAGAGCTAAACATCAAGAGTTGAGGTTGAATGTCAGTCACGTGACGAGGCTGATGGCTGTGGTCCGAGCTTCGAAATGATAGGCTTGAAGCCGCCAAATCCAGCCGCGACAAGTCCCAGGCGTTCAAGACACCAGACTTCAAGCTCAGTCCATTTACCATTATCTTGTAATCTGCCCCTTGTCTGGCATTGGCTTGGTCTACTGTCGTTTCAAATCAGCTGAGAAGACAAACCTCGAACGCAGGCTGTCCTCGCTGGACTTGAAGCGAAGATGGTTGCGCCAGCTGTCCCTGAGTACGCATCAAACACCCTCAATATTATTGTTCGAGCGAGAAGATACTGACTATCTGCCTGCAGACTCACTGAGGAAATCCTACATGAATCCATCGATGCTCGAACAGAGGTGCTTGCTGGATTGAGAGAATTAGGTCCACCTGATCTGGTACAATTGATCAAGCAAGCTCCACGAAACCCAGGAAAACAGGTGCGAGAGATAACAAATTGGCAGATAAAAGAAATGCTAACATTTCTGCAGATCGGAGTATATCACCATGTCACAGGTGTGGATGCGTCGTCTTCAGCAAGTCTGGCAGCCTACATCAATACTCTCACCTACAAAGAGAATCATCAATCGACCACAAAGATAGTGGAGGGGATCTACTGGTAGTTTCAATGGAGCTGTTCGGTCAAGTCCTTACTAATACGCTACAGCTGCTACAATGCCTTCTCAAGACTCGATATGCGCGTGCATGTTACCATTCCAGGAAGTGTAGACAGTTATTGTATAGATGAGCGAGGAGAGAAGAGAGTGGCCTCGGACGAGTTATGGCTTGAGACATATCTCTGCAGTGTACTAAGAGCATACTCTTATGCCGACGATGGAAGTGGAGACACCATCAGAAAGATCATGGGCGTACGAAGATTTAACCCAGTCACCAATACCGAAACAGAACACAGATTTCTACAAGCCGCGGAACAATTGTTCTTCAGAGGTAGTTCCCAGCCAAATAAAGATCGCGCGCAATGCTAACCTTTCCAGGCTGGCAGCTCGGATCGGACTCTGTCGTTCAAGTACCCAACAATGTCTCCAACCACCTCACCTCAGGCCTTCTCAAATATTTTCACACCACTGGACGATTCGCATCAGGTATCAACCTATTCGAGAAACTCCGAACACGAAATGTAGAAGTATCTTCACTTTTGGCGAAGGTTTTGTTCATGGGCAACGAAGAAGTCCAAGCCGTAAGGGTTCTACACGAGTCTGTCAAGCAATCCCCAATGGACTACGTGATGCTTGATACACAAGCGGAATTTCTCATGCAGAAGGCTCTTAATCCCAATGCGCCAGATCTCAAGCAAGAGAGATTAAAACTTGCATTAGGCTGTGCAGACAGAAGTACAGTAGCTGCACCAAGTGAGTTCGGTACATGGGCACGCCTAGCAGAGGTATATGTTGCCATGGAAGATTGGGAGAATGCTCTGACAACGCTCAACTCTTGCCCTATGTTTACCTACCAGGATAAAGATGCGCCAATCATGCCCGAACCCAAGGATATCCATCTCCCAACTCTCCCAGAAACACGGTTAGATGAGATTGACAGCGAGCCAGAATCCAAGTACTCGGAACAAGTTCACCCAAGTTTGCTGAGCTTACGTGCTGCTCAATACAAAGGAACCTTCAAGCATGCTTACAGCATATTGACAGAAATGACCGCGAAGATTGGATGGGATCAGTTGTTGAAGATCCGGAGCAATGTTTTCGTGATGGAGGAGGAGTATCGCAGTGAGAAGCAACCAGCACAAGGTGAACATATCCAGCGAAATCCAAGCATCGACCTACTGAGAGGAAGTCCAGGTCCTCCTACCAATGGCGATGATCACACCGATGATGAGAAGAGCACCAATGGCGAATCGACTGCCCCGACATTGGTAGCTGAGAATGGCGATGCCGCTGCATCAACAGATGCGGAGGTTGAAAAGCCATCTCACACTGTCACTCCCGAGGAAGTGAAGGGCGGTAATGAAGATGTGGGTCTCAAAACATATCTCCTTCGTCTTGACTAACGTCAGCAGGCCGAAGCAACTGAAGAACAACTATCCCGCTTCAACAATAAGCGTCTTTGCGAACGTTGGTTAGACAGCCTTTTCATGGTCCTTTATGAAGATCTCCGAATCTACACCATCTGGCGCACCGAAATGGCTCAATACCGCGCTCAACAAATGCAATACAAGAAATCTGCCGAAGAATGGGAGATTCTCGGCTCTCTCGCCTTCCGTCTCCACCACTCCCCCGAAGCAGTCGAAGCCTACCGCGCCTGCCTCTCCATCCGCTTTTCCCCAAAGGCACTCACTGGTATCCTTGGCGATTTCGAGAAGGAGAAGAATACCAGGGAGACTGTGGCGAGTGTTATTAGGTTGGTGACGTGGCAGTATAGGTGGTATTCGGAATTCAGCCCGGATTTGCTGTATACGATTCGCACGCTGATTGAGGACGAAGGTGCGGTTAAGGTGAGGAGTATCATTCAGGCTACTAGCTTGCCGCAGAATGTGCTGGATTTGACGCATCATTATGCCGCGCTATGTGCCGCTTTCAGAAGTAGTGGAACCGAGGGATAGTTTGGCACGATTTGGGGTCACAGATACGTGAGCTGCGGAGCGAGAGAGCGTGGAGCTGATACCATGGTGGACGATGAGGGCATTTTGACTGAGCAGCTTTGGCAAATGAGATGCATTTGTGAGGTAATAAGGAGATGTCTGTACTACAGTAGAATAGCATTTGCTGAAAGTATTGCCTCATACTATCATCCCTTGGGATGCTTTCATGTCCTACTTCTCAATTCAATCTCAGGTCCACTATAACAAGCGCAAGTGGGTGCCTGGGGTTTGTATTGCTCTTGCTCACGCTATTCACAGTCATCCCTACAGAAATAAAACCTGAAGCGTTTATTTCTATCGCTCCTCTGTCATTTCTCCGACATGAATTTGGAGTTGCTGACGAGATACAAAATACCTAGGTAATATCATGCATAACAGATTCAATATTATTACTCATCCAAACTCCAGCTCGCCAAACCCAAGTCAATTATACAACTGCTTAGTAATCACGGAATCGAGCGTCCAGGGATTTCCAAGCAAGCAAGCACCCCGCGGAACCCTCAGGAACCCCGCCATCATCACATGAAGACACCAGGACGACCACAACAGTCTCTATCTAAAGCATTTTCTCAGCACCCGATCAAACTACAGAATACGCCACTATAAATCTCGATCCGAAATCGCCCCCAAATTCCGACCCGAGAAAGCGCGACTGCACATAGATCCCTGTCAAACTAGCAGAACACCAGCATATAACATCATACACGACTCCTAAATAAGTCATCCAGCACGATGCTCGAAATAAAATCCATCTCCCAGTTCAACGCGCTGAAATCCTCTTCCTCCCTCCTCATAATAGACTTTTACGCCACATGGTGCGGGCCATGTAAAGCCATCTCTCCGGTCTTCGCGAAACTATCTACACCTCATGCATCTTCGTCTTCTATCGTCTTCGCGCAGGTGGATGTGGATAAGGCGAAAGATGTCGCACAGCAATGCGGTATCTCTGCTATGCCTACGTTTCAATTCTACAGAGGCGGGAAGATAATCGATGAGGTGAAAGGGGCCGATGTGCAGCAGTTGACTACGAAGGTAGGGTATTATATTGGGGAGGTGGGGAAGCCCGCGAGGAATACAAGCTCGAGCTCAAATACGCAAGGGAGTGGAAGTGGAAGTGGAAGTGGAAGTGGGGCAGGGGAGAAGAAAGTCGAGAGTCTACGAAGTCTGATCGATGTCGAGAAAGGAAGGTTGGTGAACGCGACGTTGTTGAGTTCGGTGCGGAATATCGCGAGTCCACCACCAGCAGGCTATTCTGTAGCTTCGACCTCGATGCCTAAAGTTCTCATCTATATACCCTTCACTTCACCAGTGATACCCACTTCCATCACCATCCGTATCGCCGCCTCCAAACCCCCCTCAAGCACAGATATGCAATCCGCGCCCTCTCGCTTAACGATAGGTTCCAACGTGCCTGTCACTTTTCGAAAAATTGAGGATAAGAAAACAGGGCAAGTGAGCGAGACGAATGATCTTGATATGGAGGAGAGTTTGAAGAGAGCAGAGGCGGAGCAGAGTTTCAATGTTTTTAGTGATGAGTTTGTGGATGGGAAGGTCGAGTTGAAGCTTAAGGGGAGTAAATTTGGAAAGGGCGTCAAGAGTTTGTTGGTTAGGGTGGAGAGGAACTTGAGTGGTGAGGAAAAAACAGTGACGAAAATCGGAGAGATGGATGTGTTGGGTATCAGGGCTTAGAGCATGGCGTGATGGGTGGGGTTCAAGGATCGGATGATATGGGCGAGAAATGGAAACCGGTTATGAGCTGTGGCAAAGGTAGTCAGCTTGATCGGACTTTGACTCCAGCGGGGTGTTGATGACGATGTTGTGAAATCCTTCTTTCATAGAATACCTTCTGGAGGCAAAATCTATGCAAGTCATATGATGTGAGTGAGAACGAAGACTGGAAGAAGTGATACATCATGAATATAACGGCCTCGGGGAGATAAAATGCCAGCTCTCAATGTCCACGAGAGTGCCACAGGGCATGAAGCGTTCAAATAGTAACGGATAAATAGAGGGGCTGAGAATACACCTGTATAGTCTAGAACGAAAGGAAAGACGAAGCTACAGAACCCTTAAGAGCCCTTAAGAGCCCTTAAGGGGGGGGGGGCCTAACCTTATCATGTACATCTAGTACTACCCTGTAGCTGCCACGTAGCGAGTAAATGCAAAAAAGAATATCAACAGAAGCCTTTAATAAGGGTATAACGAAGGCCGAATTATCTTCATGACTCGAGCTATATATGACATATCCTTACAAAGCAATCATGAAAATGGATTACAATCAACACTAGTAAACGCCTTTCCATCGCAATTCGGTCCAGTAGGAACCGTAAGGCCGGTCGACCAATTTTTACAATACTTCGACCGCGTCCAAGACACAGAGCATTGACTCCCCTGTATTTTGTAACTATCCTTGTTGAAAACTTGAGCGTTCCCTGAGCGAACATTTCCGTGACCGTTATCGTTTGGTACTATGGCAAATACGAAATTGCCATTGTGCATGTATCTATAGAAAAGTAAGGTTTTATGCTATTTCCTTTGATGTAGAAAGGCCTTACCCTATACACCGGCAACTTGTAGAATCAGGATCGCGAGCCTCGACAGCTCTATCGTGGATTGCTGCACCGTTGATCACTGCTGAGAAGGCGCTAGAAATAAAGAGAGCAGATTGGATAGTGAATTTCATGATTGCGATAGGTTGAACTAGGTAGACGGGGGTGTGGCAGACGGGAGTATGGTAGACAGGATGTGTCTGTAGAAGGGCGATTTGTGAGGTGAAGAGTATATCTGTACGAAGAGAAATCGAGTACAGTGTAGTAGTCGAGGAGATCGAAGAAGTTGAAGAATCAGGACGGTGATTGGCGTGCGATTTGCCGTAGGGCTGCTTCAAGATGTATGCATTATATACTATCCCCTTCCTGGTTTAGACGTTAAATCCTAGGCCCTTACTACATGAACTTTTCACTTTAAACCAGGGGGTCCGGGGGGGTGCGGGTGCAGTAGTCTAACTAGTATTATTGATTAGGTTTATTAGATTCAGACTTCTGGAGAAACTGAGTATCTCTGTAGTGTATATAGTGTAGGATCATGGTTTCTCTATCATCCTTCCGAGAGCCGGGTTAAGTAAATAGAGTCTCGAGACCTGTATTATATACGAGGTTGAGCCCTTTGAATTACTGCATCCAGGGTTAATGATCAACTGATAACGTATCCACTCACTAAAATCGCGCACCTTACTCCTTGTACAACAGCGACGGAGATTGATTACAAGGTAACTGACCAGTCAGAGAGCTCTTAATTTGCCTGGAAAGTTGAGCTTTAAGATTTATCCGGTCGAGTACCAATATACTATCCCCCCTCGGTTTAAATGTTGAAATCTGTGCTGTAGTAGAGGCGAAAGTTTTAACATTTAAGTCGGGGGGGAGGGATAGTACGATTACCTTATCTGAAACCTTATAAGAGCAAGGCAACTAACAGAGAGTAATACTCCGTATATATGAAGGTTTGAGCTGAGATAAGCTAGTAAGCTAACGTGTACCAAGATATTAAGGAGCGCAAGTTTAAAGAATGGTTACAAGAGACGATATATCGTTATGCTTCGTAACTTTGTAGAAACCGAGTACAAATAGATAGAAGTAGGGTCCTAGCACGATAATCTTAGAGACTATTAAACCTACGACTTATAAGAAGGTATAACGGTTCATTATTATCGTAAAGCTAGCAGAGGCTAGTTTAACTAAATATATATGAAACTAACTAGGTCTATAGATAGGCAGAAATCACGAAAGAAGGAACAGAGTTTTCAATACGCTTCAGAGATGTTACGATTTATAGATAAGTCCTCTAGTACCCTGCTAGCTCTATATATGATAACACTCGACCGCTGAACAGAAAGGTATTTCAGGTGGATGTCGCCTGAAACTACATATACAGGAAATCTAAAGAGCGAGTCTGCATTCAATCTATAGTGGTATGGAAAGCACTACCTGGTAAGTACAAGGGTAAGCGAGACCCACCTGAAACCCCCTTCTATACCTCCGTAATTGAATATCATATTTTACGTATGATATTGAAATTGAATTACGTGTTTAAAACCTCGTTTAAAAATTAGTTACTCGACTTCTTCGGAAGGGCACATAGATGGTTTATCTTAGAATTACTTTTACTCGCTTTCTTCATGGGTATGAACCCGACAGGGCTTATACTTCGTGCATGGCCTAAATAGTATTCTTTTTCGAATCCATGCGTATATTATGCTTAGCGATATATCATAGGGCAGCAAAGAAAGTATAACATAGCTATTAGCTAGGTTGTCTGTCAAAGGAGAACCTTCCGAGGAGAGCAAAGATACCAAAAGAAAACGAATAATACTTAGGCTATATACGAAGTATCAAGGGTTTACTCTAGCCAGACCCGCTATCTACTTATCTAGCTAACTGTACAGCAATGGTGTTTAATTAGCCGTGGGACTTCGTTGAAAATCTCACTGCCTCTCCGATATTAAGAAGCCCTTGGAAGTGTTCGAACGAGCCTTACCAGACTCCATGGTTCAAACACGCTAAGTCCATGCTTGAATTTTGCGGAGATTTCGTATTGAGTTGTGAAAGTAAAACAATCTAATGCGCAGTACTGTCATTTCGAAGCAGAATGTTCTTGTTAATACCGACAGCTATCCGTTATCTGGCTCTCGGAAATTAAATTCACGAAGCATGGTGTTGGAGTTGGCGACGACCTGCTTCTACCGAAGCAGAAGCAATGAGGCAGAGGTCCAGGTAAGTGGCGGAGAAAGAAGGTCTGCGGGTTGCACTCGCTTTTTACAAGAATAGAAGTGTTCGCAGGCACTGAGGCAAATGAAATGGCTCGGGACACATGACAAAGAGTTCAAAAGAACATATTCAACGATCTACTTAGAAATGACATTCAGAAATCTCAATCCTGCTCAACATTAATAACAGACTTCCCTCTCGTCCTTCCACTTCTCAACCTCCTAAACGCCTCTCCCGCATCTCCCAAGCCATAAACTCTCTCAATCTCCGGCTTAATCTTCCCCTCTCCCACCCACGCCACCAGCTTTTCCAACTCCATTCTATCAGCTCGATGTCCCAACAAGACACTCTTCCTCCTCCCTCCACCCAACGAAGCCGGCACGAGCAAAGTCTTAAAGATCCCCGAAACAGTACCCCAATCCGGCCCCGCTGCAATCGTGACATATATCCCCGCTGGCTTGAGATAGTGATGAGCCTGAGCGTAGATAGGTCCGCCTACAGCGACATTATCGACAATCAAATCATACTGCCTTCCCGATTTTCTAAATTGTTCACACACAGGACCGAGGTTATAGTCGATAACGTGATCTGCGCCGAGGGTTTTGCAGAACGAGGTGTTGACGGCGGAACAGATGGCTGTGACGGTGCAGCCGAGCAGTTTGGCGATTTGGATCCCAAAATGGCCGGTTCCTCCACTGGCGCTGTGAATGACTACGTGGTCTCCCTTTGAAACATATGGTGCTATGCATTGGAATGCCGTTTGGCCAGCCACGGTTAGAGTTGCGGCGTCTTTCAGCGATACGCTATCGGGGAGCAAAGCGATATTCTCACTCCCTTCCACGACGACATAATCGGCCAGAGTGCCAAATTTTGGGATCGAAGTAAAGCCCACCACTCTATCGCCAGGCTTGAGATGAGGTAGGTTGTTGGTGCTGATCACTGTTCCGGAGAAATCGCATGATGGGATATGTGGTGCCTTACTACCGACTATTGGGAGTCGGAAGATAAATGATTCTGAGGCTTTCAAGTCGACTGAATTGAGGCTTGCGTAGGATACTTTGATTAAAGAGGAGTTGTTGGGGAGGGAGGAGGCGTTGGATGGGATGGGCGTGGATGGGTTAGGGTGGAGGGTGGACTCGATGGGGGAGGTGGTCCATTGGGCGGAGCGCATCTTGGATAGAAGGCTGGTGTTTTTGATGCCATTGCTAGAGAGGATAAGAGTGAAAGTGATAAAGGTATTCTGAGGTCGTGTGAAATAGTCATGGAAAGGTACAAAAGCTACTCCTTATAATGCCATTCCATCTTAAATCAGGGTCAGATCATGGCACTATCTCCGTCTGGAGATAACTTGTCGCCGTCATTAAAGTGGCATGTCCTTGTGTAAAACAGGTTGTCAAAATGGCCGGCCATATTAGAGATCAGGAGATCAGGCATCTAGTGCGTCTACACTAGAGCCCACTCGGGAGAGATCAATGTGATTCGTTGATAACTTAGCCCTGGAGTTTTTTTTCGAGTTACCTGACGAACAGGAGGAAATCTTTGAATACGTTCAGTACCGACATGTCAGGATGGCATGTTGACAAAGATAGCCGAGTCTAAGGATGTACAAGGGGCGGCCCTTGGTGGAGACGATTCGAACCAATCACAGAAGCCAAACTCCGAGTCGGGGCAGAGCTAAGCTAGATCCGTTTCTGTCGAACTCTGGATACTTCTCCTGTTAGAGCTGAGAACAACCAATCTTAGAAGCGGAACTCCGAATGGCGGTTGGTATTCTCAGCGAATTCGACAATTGCTAAGAACTGGATACAGATTCGCTACCGGAGCTCACGTTGTTTTATATCCGTCAATTAGATGCGAGATCTCTCTTCAAGCCTGTGGTTGATATGTGGAGTCTCTTGATTACGAAGGAGTTGTAACAATTCTATATCTTCTCTCGAACTGTACAGCTGCCTTCTACCCCCCCTTTGTCCTGCACGATGATGGCAATTGTCCCCATTCGGACTTGGAAGAGAACGACTCTCTGCATCATCCATAATTGAGCTGAGTGCCTATCATAAGATCGAGTTTCGGTTGTATGAGTGTATCAACTAGCCATCTCCGGCGATTGTTAGAGCCTGGATATTTCCATCATCGCCATGCTGTCGTTGCAAGTATTCTCTTATGGCCGGAATCTCATATCGAGCTCGAATATCGATCCACCATCGACAACGCTTTGCCCTGGTATACCACAGGTACAGAAGCAAGAGAGCTACAGGATCTTTGGTCTCGAGACAAAGATAGAACTCTTTGGTGACAGTATTCAGGACCGAGAATACTTGGCCTCATGTAGCAGTACCTTTCGGTATACCCAAGAGTCTCGAAAGAGCGTGTGCAAATGCAAAGTATACTTCGTCCTCGGCGGTAGACGAGCTGTCGAGGCGGCATACTTCCGTGAGTCCTGGAGAAATTCCATCGATACCTCTTGTGGTGAGACTTGTAGTATATCTGAAAATGTGTTCGAAATTTTCCAGAAAGCACTACTTGGCCGCATTGGGTCCGCTATCTTCCACAACGCTTTATCACTGACCTTGAGTCGAAGCCATTGCAGATCAGAAGGGTCGGACATCTTGAGAGGCCAAGCATCTTCATGTGAGGAGATGTTTAGGGATGCGAAGGCGATGTTTGCAAGCATCACCGCTGTTGCCCAGATAGCCTCTCTTTGTTCTTCTTTGATGTCTTCTTTTAGACACTTGCTGAATGAGGCTGTACATTGAGATGAGTGCGAGAATTCCCGCGTAGAGTGTTTAGCGGTCGGCTGAATCCCCAAGTAACGGCCATGCACGGCAGCCATTGCCAGCAGACCATGCATAAGAAATGGGTTCTTGCATCTAATTATCAACAGAAACTACTACCTCCAAATAAACGTTGACGTACGGTAAAAGAGTCTCTCAATATAGTGTCCTCATAAACAGACACAAAGTCAGAATCACCTAGCGAAGGCACATTCTGGAACCGAAAACGGCAAAACATTTCTTGGTCCTGTTGATCTAAAGTGAGATAGTCCGACTTGTTAGAGGACCATACTGCGTTGCTGACAAGTGCTCGGGGAGGCAATACCGCTCTATGAGATGGCGACCTGGGCGTCCCTTGCACAGATTGGAGATCGGGAACATTGAATTGTACAAAGTTGCAAGTCACACCAAACACGAGACACCTTTTACAACTTGGTCTCGTCTCATCACACCGTGCAGAAATGATTCATCAGTACCGAGCCATCAGAAATCATGGAACTACTTCCACGACTTACCTTTAGCTTTCTCAACTTACAATTTCGACAACCGTATCTGGAGAGATGCCGTCGACTTCCTCCGCTGGTTTTGACGGTTATTATGCAGGGCTCCATGCTGGGATGAATTGTGGCTTGGTCTCAGCTAGGCAAAGCCCTGTGGAGATGCAGGACTGCGAGAGAGTAAGATCTATATTTGGCACTAGCGTGTTGAGGGTTTCATGCAGCTGCGATGCAAATACACTGAGATCACGCACAAAACTGGGAAGTGATACAGGAGTAAATAGGTCAGCACTAGGCCGTCATAGATCAGTATCACGTGAGCGACGGATCAATCGGCGAAGGTAAGGAATAATAATTGAGACTTGTATATTTCCTCTCGAAGCTACTATGTCGCGTCAAAAATTTGGACTCGCTGCAAAATTTCCATGAAGGACGATGTGATTATCACGTGGCTGTTATGAACCATGCCCATATTTCCAATTGCTTCGCCTGCTTTCCGAGATGCCACGCTTTGCAGATGAGCAGGCCAAGTACACAACACGCCTCCGACCTTGCATCTGAAGCAAATGGTCTTCTATTTCCGACGGCCGCTATGCGGCGCTGTTTTTGCTTTCGCTTACATCCAAAACCTCGAGGTGTGGGACGGGATATCGAAATCGGCGACTCAGCCCGACTAATTATAGTTTGGGGTCCTCATACCACCAGATACCACTGGTCAAGTCCGTTCGGCTGTAACGCGCCATCTGCCGAGAACTTATAAATATTTATATGAGGCGAATGACCATGAAGGGAAGAGTGTGTCTGAAAGCACGAAGGCTGCAGCAAAGACTTCTCAGCCAGCGACTCTACGAGCCTAGATATATACTCATCCGGAAGTTGAGCTATACCTTTTCTTCACCATGATGCCTTTTCTCAACTATGCATAGCCCTTTTCATCCAAAACTTGGTTTTTCTCAGTTTCACGACCCTCTCATATTTCCACGATCATGTGAAGATATATGGGAGTTAAATACATGCTTATCAGATATTGACAGAGCGCGCTTACTACTATTTCGACTTCCCGAGATCCAGGAGAAGGACCTTTTGGCAGTTGTGTCGAGTGCTGAATACCGCACAGTGACAGAGCTAGCTTTCGCAATACAAATGCGAATATATGCTAATCGACATGTCTCCTTCTCCACCACTTCTGTAATACAATGCGTTCGGTTTTGTCTCATCAAAAATCGCTCGACTAGTCAGATTGTCCTCGATTTTTTCTTCGATCCGACTCTCGAGAGAAGTTTGGAGGTGATGCCGGAGGATTGCGTTGTGTATCCTTATCCGGCAGCAATGCTCAAGATAGCTATTATCGGTGGGGGACCTACAGGGCTCGCGACTGCCATATCCTTAGCCGAAAAGGGCAGAGGTAAGATCGAGATTCATGTTTATGAGCGTCGCTGGAAGAATGGCGGAGATGGGATTTGCTATTCGAGCTCCATCAGACGCGACCAAGTCGTCACATTACAGGACTCTGTCACCAATTTGATGAGCAAAGATACTCGACTGGCACTTTTTCAAGATCGACCCGAGCGCGTATGGCCCTTGTCTGCCAATATCAGCATACGAAAGGTTGAGAATCGTCTTCTTCGTCGATGCCAAGACCTTCGGGGCCTTGTGACTTTACACTCGATGGTGGTTGAGCCGAATACGCTGTGCAAATCTTCAAATTTCCATGTGGTGATTGGGGCAGATGGCGCTTCATCATGGTATGCTTCTCACTCTCATACTTCTTCCATGCTAACACATCTAGCCTGCGAAGTGCCTATTTCGACTCAACAGAACGAGGGAAAAGCTACGCCGCTGGCATTGCTCTGAAGCGCCCAGCTGGCTTGCCTTGGTCTCAACCACTGAACCTGTTCCTGACTCTTGGACAAACTCGATATTTACTAAATGCAAGTGAACTTGATGGTGGTGGATATCTCAACATGCAACTCATTGAGCAAGAGTGGTCTGAAATGGTCAATGTCAGCGGCAAGCCTGTCACTTTTGGAAATCCAGGATGTGTCCGTATCGATGGCCAGCTACCGCCAGGATTTGAAACGCATCAGCTATTCGCTCCTTCTGAAAATGGTGGAGCTTTGTGGAAATCGATCAAGGAGGGCTTGAAGCTGTTCGGATTTGATATCGAGGATGTCGTCAACGTTGTGCGCATCCCGATCGTCGTGCAGGCTGTCAAGGACTGTGTGCAGCATATGCCTCATGTCGCTCGTCCACACGCACTTGTGGCATTAGTTGGTGATGCCGCAATGACAGTGCATTTTTGGCCTGGTACAGGATTGAACAGTGGCATCAAGTCCGGGATTGCGCTGGCGAACGAAATTACTGACGCATTTCACGACGGTCAGCTCACTGGTCTTCCAATATCTGCTGTCAGGGGGTATACCGAATTCATGCTCAGACTCCAAGTCCGAGAGCATGACCAGCGCAGTATCCCCATACTTAACTTATCTGGCACTCCTGAGATGCTCGCTTGGCTTCTGGAAAGAGCTCATGAAGTACCGCAAAAGGTAGCCATTGAGTGGCTGATCGATACCATGGGCCAGATTGCCACTCGTCTCCAGATGCGTCAAGATTGGGTATGGAAACCAGTTAGGAATATCAAAAAACAGTTGCGCGAAGTGTTGATGCAGCTCGATTTACGGACGCTTCAGGAGATGGCGGTGACATTTCCGTGGCCAACGAAGGAGATGAGCGGAGACGAGATCCTTCCACATTTTGGTACGATGAAACAAGGAGCCGATGGAAGTCGTCGTCGTACGACTTTATGTAAAAGAGCAAGAAAGTTGCTGTTTTCGCCAATCTCTGCCTCGTGCCACACAAGCCTTGTTCCACGAGGAAGCTGTGACAATAATGAGGTGGAAAACCCTCGGTAGGGACTACAAAAGCAAGTATGAGCGTAACGTTTACGAGAAGCAACGCGATGTTATTTTCCATTCCAAGTCGGCACTTGTCTTGTCAGGAACATGAGGTTTGCTGAAGGGCAAAGGAGTATGGCTGCTGTTGCGAAAAAAAAAACACATCGTCAGTGTCTGAGATTTCAGCGTCAGGCTGTCGTTGGCATAATTGTAGGTGAATGTAAGGGTCACGTAATCCCAGTCTCACGATAATTTCCGCGGTTTTCTTTTTCGTCTCCGTGACGAATCCCCTTCTTCAAAAGAATGCAGGTTCGCCATCGTTACCCATGTATCTTGAGAAAAGAAACACACACCTTTGTTTTGGAGCCGCCGGCTTGGAAATTGGAAATACGAATTATTCTGAGCTCTGGGAACTGGGGTGCTGGACTTCTTCCCTTGACTCTGAGGCGGAATTCTTGCTAGATACCCATTGTTTATCAGGAATTCGGGGCGACCATGAGGTGGTAGTTGTGTTCGGAAAGTAAACAGAACATGAACTGAACGTGCAAAATAGGGGTCGCCAGGCTATTTCAATTGCATCTCGAGCTCAGATATGATGGAAGCTCAGCTAGAGGGATGACTTAATTTGACATACTACCGAGCTTAAGACATCGGTTTGCTAACCGTCCGAGATAGCTTCTCAGCAATCCGTATTGATCTCGAATAGGGAATCGCGACGACCCGCGATCCCGCTGTGCCAGGAACCCGCGAGTCAGGAGCGGGCTGATTACTATTCGGGAACGTCATGTGCATGTGGCGCAGATCTGGTCAGATATAGCATGCCTGTCGACTGGCTGTCAAGCGAGCTGCCAAGCGAGCTGTCCGATTACATTCCATCCCAAAACACCAGGAATTCCAATTCACTATTTTGGTTGGTTGAATATAAACCCGAAAAGGACGCAGGTACGCGTTCAGGGGAACTAGCAACAATATCCCATATATGCATGTCTCATATGCAAATCAATCATCATTCCATGAGACCTGGATACCCAAGTACTCCTCTATGTGGATTGTGTTGTTGATGCTGGCAGCTCCGATGCTGCTGCCCAGCAAGGGATACATCTCGGAACCCTGTCGACCCGGGCTTCAATTGACTTCGAGTTCACAAAAACAAAATGTTTTGTTTTCTCTCGGAAGTCATCAACAGTCTAAGTCGATCTTGGTATGCATGTGCCAAGCGAGCCATCTGAAGCTACCAAAAAGATATGTCAGACTGGAAATTGCATTTCTTCTAGACAGCTGGGGCTGCCACCAGTAAAGTAGTATAAACATCTCGAACTCTCCTCCCAAAATTCTATTCTCCATCCTCTTCATCTACATTAATCAACCATCCCTCGCAACTATTTGCATCACATTCATTTTACAAATACCTTCGTTTAACTATCAAAATGCAGTACAGCTACGCTTTGGTCGGCCTTGCCGCCGCCGCCTCCGCCCAGGAGTACCAATTTACCTCCACCTTCAACGTTACCGCCACTCCTGATCAAGTTGTCAGCAACGCTGGCTTGCCCGCTCCTGGCCCAGCTGCCGCCCTTGTAAGTATCTCGATCGAGAGAGGCTTAGATAACGTGATGTTGACAACATGAAGGGACAATTCAACTATGCCATCGACTCCAAGAACGACATCATCTGCTACGATATCACTCTCGTGAACTTCGTGGGTGCCTACCAGTCACCAGCAAAGACTGCCACCCACATCCACGAGGGTGCTGAGGGCAAGGCCGGCCCTCCTCGCATTGCTTTCCCCAACCCAGTTGGCGATGACAACCTCCGCAAGTCCTCGGGATGTTTGATCGGTCCTTTCACCACTGGTATCAAGATGGCCGACAACGTCACCGACACTGGTGCCGGATTCAGACTCGCCCAGATTGAGGCCAATCCAGCTGGTTTCTTCACCGATTCCCACAGCGCTCTATTCGCTGGTATGTTTTGCTTGAACTTGGTTTTTGCAGGATAGAAGATTAACATGCTGCGATAGCCGGTGTCGTCCGTGGTCAGCTTGACCAGGAGTTCGAATTTGTCGACACACCAGAGGCCCCAACTTACCCAAACGGTACCGGAAACCCAACTGATGGCCATGAGCTCGTCACCGCCACCTACACCAAGACTCTTGAGTACACCATCACCAGTTGCAAGGCGGAGGTCACCGATTGCCCATACAAGACCAAGCCTCTCGTCACCAAGACCGTGGAGGTCTACACTGTAAGTTCATCGCATATACAATACCTACCCTGAATGCATGCTGACAAGCCTTTAGACCGTCTGCCCTGCGTCTGAGCTTAGCACTGCTACTCTTTACTTCCCAGGCAAACCGGGCAAGCCAGCTGAGACTCACCCAGCTGGCCCAGCTCCGCCTTGCCCCGGCTGCCCAGTTGCTCCAGCACCACCTGCCCCAACTCCACCTTGCCCTGGCCCTGGCTGCCCAGCTGCCCCAGCTCCACCTGCCCCAGCTGGACCTTGCCCCGGCCCCGGCTGCCCAGTTGCCCCTGCTCCACCTGCCCCAGCTGGACCTTGCCCCGGCCCCGGCTGCCCAGTTGCCCCAGCTCCACCTGCTCCAGCTGGACCTTGCCCCGGCCCTGGTTGCCCAGTTGCCCCAGCTCCACCTGCTCCAGCTGGACCTTGCCCCGGCCCCGGCTGCCCAGGTGCCCCAATCGTCACTTACCCAGTCAACCCAACTCCAGCTCTACCCACCAAGCCAGCCGGCACTGGTGTCACTCCACCATACGTCACTTTCACTGGTGCTGCTGCCTCCAACAAGGTCGGTGGTCTCTTGGTCGTTGCTGGTCTTGCTGCTGCTCTCTTGTAAGCGCGCTTATGAGCTTCACGAGGTGTCGTACACGAGGTGCACATAATGACGGATCGAGGAAACGTGATTGAATTATGACAATACTTTATTTCTTGTATATAACTTATGATACGCCATCATCGTCTAGCTTTTTCGGCTGGCGATCGATCGGGGAAGCTGATGCGAAGGGCTGAAGCTATTTTTATTAATGAAAGTACTGTTTCTGCAATCTATGTCTTCATCTGTGACATTCTGAATTTCAATATCTACCCTTTTTGAACACAGCATGATCACTTCGTACTTTACTGTATGACTATCGCTTCTTCAGACTAGCAGACATCGCTTAAGAAGCCTTTCATCGCTAATGTAGTAAATGTCGATGCCTCGCAGTGTTGATCTTGAACTCTCCTCCCCTAAGAGATTCGTAGCTTTATGTTTGTATTTTTTAATTTTTTAAATGGAGAAACAAAAGGAAAGAGCACAGATTCAGATATGACTATACTCACTCCTCAAGTACCCTTTACCTGACGGTTGCTGACAGCTAAATCCAAATCCTATCACTAACGCCAGAGTTATCCATGAGCTACTGATGATGATGATTAATCCTTCAAGGTAAACTGCTATCAAATGGTAATTTAGCCAGTGTATAAGTTAAATTTCATATCACGGAAATACAAGTGACATACTTCCTCGAAGCGTCGTTTGATTGATTAAATTTGAAAAGAGGATGACTATAGGTAAAGCAGGTATCACATCTTCGTCAGTCGGGCAAGAGTCCTTACATGATGTTGTGATTGTGACAGGCTATTTTACCTTGGCTATTGTGTTGTGTTCAGAGGTTAAACTGGATGAATAGTACCCTTTGATTGAAAGAGAAAATTTTATATTAGAAGTTTTGATACAATAGCTGATTGTATAATGTAACGGGACATCGATTCGGTGTCGGCTTGGTCGCCGATACCTCTCAGTGCATTTCTTGCCCCTTGGTGGGGCGACAGTGGTTGAGGAGCTGGAAATTGGAAGTGAGAAATATTTGTTGGAGATTGGCGATGGAAGACGGATGTCTGGGAGAGATCAGTCGTGAGTTTCAGTGGTGTGGCTGCTTTTGGATTGATGCAATGGTGGTTGGTATGTGATTTGATACTAGACTGAAGTGTTCGAATGGAGCTCTTTTTTGGTTAGGTGAATTTATTCTTGTAATATGTAGCTAGTAGATTATGGCTTCATCATGGTTCTTTCATCTCCTGAAATTGGTTTAGATTTCAGAGACTTGGGCATTCTCGACCGCTCTATTGAGAATCTCAAATGTTAGACTTTGTGATTAGTAGCCGAAATTCCAGAAAGAAGGCAAACTGGGCGTTAGCACGAATGTGAATGCCGAAAATCGGTGTGGCGAGTGCCGGAGCAGGTACACTATGGGGTCAAGACTTTCTTAGTGTCGATATCAATCAGCATCACAAGCTCCAGATAATGGTGCAGGACATTCAAAGGACCAATCATCGCCGACTTAGTTCCTTTGGTATGCCAATATGTTGTGCATTAAGCCTAATCATTTATGGTAAGTACCCCTCTTGTCAGCCTGCAGCATACCTTGAAACTGTTACACCCGGACAAGGAGTCTCACGACTCTATGGTTTAGGCCGTCAGCAGCACTTAATTGACCTAGCATTCGAGTGCCGACTACTCAGATATGTCGAAATCCTCGAACGAAAGCAGCTGCATGCATCGGACGATTTTCCCTCCCAGCGGCATGAGGAGTTTATATCATGACTACATGAGCCCACGTCTTAGACTCTTGATGAATTTTTGCCGAAATCTCTACTCTATTCACATAACTTTTGGAATCCGCAGCAAGAATGTTTTTCCCTCGTAGCCTCCCCGTGCTTGCCTTTGTCTTTGGGATTGTTTCCACCGCAAACGCGATACCTTCAGGCCAAGCATTCCAGATATTCAATCGAGCTAATCAAATCAATGATACGTACGACTACGTGATAGTAGGCGGTGGAACTTCAGGTCTCACTGTTGGCGATCGACTGTCCGAGTCTGGGAAATGTAAGCACCTTACATCTTGATACGTAAAACTTACGTGCTAAAATGTGATTTAGATTCGGTTTTAGTCATCGAGTACGGAATCCTTGGTAGGTGGAGGGTAAAGATTGTGTTTTAATGAACTATGATCTAATTCTTGCAGATAATAACCCGGATATCTTGAGTGGTGGCGTTTACAAAGCGATGGACCCAACCCGACAATTTGATATCCCATCAGTTCCTCAGGCCGAGCTCAACAATCGCTCGATCAATGTTCGAGTAGGAAAAGCTGTTGGTGGAAGCTCTACAATAAATGGAATGCAACTGTTCCGTGGAACTTCGGCTGAGTATGATATGTGGTCTGAGCTGGGCGCGGAAGATTCAACGTGGAATTGGGCTGGGCTTCTTCCGTATTTCAAAAAGGTAAGTGTTTCATATGAGAACTTTCAGACCTACGAGCGAGACTGAGCATTGAATAGAGTGTACACTTTGTTCCTCCTTTAGATGCGCTAGCAAAGGAGTTCAACATTACATACGACGTGAAAGCCGCCTGGGGCCAAGATCTCTCCAACAATTTGTACGCGGGATACCCAAACTATCAACCACCTGAGATAAGTATGTCTCACGAGAAAATCGCGTCATGTGCAAAATCATTGACATAGATTCAGAGTATATGTATGACGCTATGAGCAAGACCCCTAACGTACCAATTCCCCGAGATGGAAATGCTGGCTCGAATGGTCTTTTCTGGTGGCCAAACACTATGAACCCGCGTACATACACACGCTCCTACGCTCGCACTGGCCACTGGGATAACATATCTAGATCCAATTATCATCTACTTACTGGCGCTAAAGTCACCAAGATACTGCTCAATGGACAAGTCACCGTTGGTGTCAGCTTTCTTTCTGTGAATGGAAGTGAATTCGGCAGAGCCAGGGCATTGAAAGAAGTAATTCTCGCTGCTGGTGCAATTCATACCCCACAAATCCTCCAGCTCAGCGGTATCGGTCCGAAAGACTTACTCAGACGGGCTGGTGTTCCTGTTAAGGTTGACCTTCCAGGAGTGGGAGCTAATTTCCAGGACCATGGATATATTCCTGCTGTAGCTTTCAAGTGTAAGCTTCCGATCCTCCAAGCTAATTTCCATCTTCTGATTGAGATATTAGGGACCATCACACCACCTGTTCCAGTTACAAATTCAGGAGGAGATCCAAAGACAATGTTATCTCTCAATATTGGAGCACTACTTGGCTTGCCAGCCATATCCCCAGGCTCCGTTGACGCGCTGGCAGCCATATACGAGAAACAACGCTCCTCAAAATATCTACCCAAGAATACACACCCTGATGTTCTCGCCGGATACGATGCTCAAAAGAAAACATTTACACGGATTTTGAGATGGAAGAATGTTTCCATGCTGTGGCAAATCCTGCAGACGAGTCCTAGTGCAAGTGCAATATTCCAGCACCCAGTATCTCGCGGCACAGTTAACATCGATCCATTGAATCTCACAAGCGAGCCTATTGTGGATTATAGAGCCCTTTCTAACCCGTGGGACTTGGATATCATGGTCGAGCTTGTGCATTTCATCAGGCGATTCTTCACCAGTGGGGCATTTGCACCTTATGGACCGATACAAACAAGTCCTGGACCGAATGTCACTACTGATCCGCAACTCAGAGCATGGATTAAAGAGAAGTATATTCCTAGCGTGTATCATCCTGTCGGCACTGCTTCATTGATGCGAAGAGAGCTGGGAGGTGTTGTGAACGAGGATTTACTGGTTTACGGAGTGCAGAGGTTGAGTGTTGTGGATGCAAGTGTCATTCCGATTATTCCTGGTTGTCCGACTACATTGACGGTTTACGCTATCGCTGAAAAGGCAAGTCATCCGTGCCTCATATTATGCTGGTATTCTAACGAACTACAGGCTGCAGATTTGATCAAGGCTCGGCAGTGATCTCTGAGTTAATGAGGGCCATTGGCAAAATCGCTTCTGCTTGAGTTATACTGAACAATTAAACTTATTTGGTACTTATATAAGGTCATGCATTTATTACCACATTAGCTCTTTGAGGCAAAGATGAAATACTGATAAGACTTTACGTTTTATTTTGCTTTAGGTTATTGGTGTCCAAGGAGTTCTGCTGGATCAATACTGTCTCCCTCAAATACTCCCACATACTACGAAGCACTTCCACCATGATTGACATGCGCAAAAATCCTTTCCTTCTACTAGAGAGTGTGAGGTGAGAATATTATCCTTTGAGACATTCTGGAAAGGTTCTCGATTTGGCAAGTTTCGCCATTGTCGAGAAACATAAGCTTCTTGAATCGACGAAAGAGTTTTCAGATAACAGAAACTTCGAAGGCATACAGTTCCAAATGGTATCCAGGCCAACATACGCCCAGTATGAGGCTGTTATAGCAGATATTTTGGCCCGATGAAGTGCTACCCAGTCGAATTCTTTCCCTGGCTTTTTGCGATTCAACACTTGCAAGTGCGTAGCCCCACAGTCGAACTCAGGGTCGATGATGTCGATGCTGTCGAATGAGCAACCCTTGCGAATGAAGCTCATACCCGCCGAGATATGAAATTTGGTTAGGCTCTGGAATCGAGAGATAGCTATGAGAGCGCTGTTCAATTTCTCCTTTTCGGTGTCAGCATTGCTGTTTAAACAGAAGAATTGCGATCAGAAAAGAACTTACCTCCGGTTGATCGAAGTCAACATCGATGTTGAAGATCTCTAACAGAGGACATTGGTCTCTGATGAGGTATAGGCCATTGGTGTCGAGTAGCCGATCTCTATACTCCTCTATTTGGAAAACACGTAGTTTCAGCGACCGCGAATTTGCTCCAACAGCACGCAATGTATCGATGGAAAACATGTCCCACCATCGATCCTCTAGGATGACGAAAATTCGTAGATTTGCCATTTCTTGCATAGCCCGACTAAGGAGCATTTCGAGGGCCACGCCTTTGTCAATTAAGCAAGCTGTGTCGGAGATCGTAAGGGATTGTACTTTTGCTAGGTCTTTGCTTGGTACAGTTTTCAGGAAGAGGAGCAGATCGCTCGCGTGAGATTGAGTGTCACCAGCTCTCTGAAATTTTAAAGCGCCAGAGCTTCGTTCCTGGAATGAGCCAGCTCGGGGTATCGCCCATCCAAGGCTGGAGATCTGAAAGCAGGTAGAGCTTTACCAACGAGGCCGAACTTCGAGAATTCTTCATCAGCGGAACACTCCATATGAACGATTTCAGTGCCTTAGACTTTCTCTTGTACTTGCTCTTCGGATAATGAACCCTAGACTCGAATTGAAGCAGGCGCTTGTCGATCATACACAAATCCTCCTGTTCAAGGAATCGAGTTCGTGAACTTCCTTGCATGAAGGCATACAGATACATGGAGTTGGCGTATGAGATAAGATCTAAATGGTCTACGTCTATAGCCGGTATCTTGTCCTACCTTTTTAGACCAGCTCCGCGAACAAAGGAGAGTAATGTCTGCCATACACGTACCAAACCCGGTCTAGTGATTCCATCAAGGGTGTGAAGATCGCAATATCTTCAATAATATCTTCGGATGCTATACTCGGAAGGCGGAGTTGAGTCGTGTATTGAAGATCCCTTTCCTGATTTAGGTACCAGCATCGCGTGCGCAAGAATGATAGCTGCGCAGTATGAATTGCGTGGATGGTTGACTCTTACCTTTACCAAGGGGGTTAAGTCATCCTGGTCGTAGATCAGACGTCCAACGAGGAACTCATCGCTGGATTCAAAGTTTTTGTAGACAAACGGGGTTACTATTGTGTAGAAGTCTTGCGAGACAAGTCTTGTTGCCCGGAGCCATTGCTCGAACTCGAGGTTCGGATAGTTGGGGCGTAAAGAATGATTAATCATCCAAAGCTGAGAAAGATGGTCAGCAGCTGACCTTGAGATTGATGTATCGATAGAGCCACTGGATTGAGCATATCTCGTCGAACACCAAGAACCATATATCTATTTCCAGGGGTCGATTCTTCATCTTGCAAAAGATATCGCAGATTGCCCTGAACTCACACGAGACAAGTCTTGGGTAATTGCAGTCGCATAGGCACCTGTTATCTCTGCCTCTCTTTCTTCCTCCATTGTGTGCACGGTATCAAAGTGATGGGTTCGCGCGAAGTTTGCATTTTGTGTCGAGAGGTTGTGTTATTTATGTATATGTGGCGCAGGTTGTCTCGTTGTGCGTGCAAATGTCGTATCGTAAAAAACCGACGCTAAGACTCGAGAGCAGATTCTGACTTATCAATAGCATGAATAGCGCTTTCATACTAAGATTAGTGGGTCAATATGAACATAGATTGGAAGTGCTGAAAGTGAAAGTACGAAATAGCGTCTTAGGATCTATAACACCAGGTTCAAGATAGTCAACTGATCATAAATAGAGGTGAATTGTCCTTGTGACCGAGGCATTTCCGAAATAAGTAAGGGATAAATCAGGTTCTGTGTCGTTAAGTCCCATGAGCTTGTTAGAGTACTCTAGTGGTATCAAACACAGACCATGAGTATTGTCTTGTCACCTGAGCCTACTTAAGTAAACCATACTTATGACTCTCGTCTAGGACTTCCCATACAAGCATGAGATCTTTGTATTATCTGCATATAGCATGTAAACTACCATGAAGTTTTGGGCGAAGATCTTGCCAATCATTCGCATCAGTGCTGTGAACTAAAGAGAGCTGACAAGGATCTGTGCGATTACCACAGTCTCTTGACCTTTCCGCACCAGCGTGCCCAGGTATCATTCCATAGAACCACAACCGGGATGGAGGTGGCTGTCAAAAATTTCCGATGGCTTTTAGGCTCTTGACTGCGAACCCCTCGCAGAGCTACCTTCATACTACACAATCTATAGCAGCATGACTAAAGAGACCACCAGCTCTCAGGTTAGAGTCATGCCTGCCCTAGCACTGATCGATTGACTGTTTACTTGCTAATATTAAACGATCATATTAGATGATGAAAATACCTTAGTTGCCGATAGGGAAAGATATATGAAACTCGGTGTCCACGGCATAAATCGGAAGTTCTGAAGCAGAGGAGTCACATAGAATTGAGACCAAATTCAAAAACTTGTGATATCGCTGGAGTCCTCCAAATGGACTCGCCTTTTCTTTGATACATAAATCAGCGAGATCGCGAGAAAATCTAAACTTGGAGTTCTTAGCTCAGAGATGAGGTCCGAAGCAGGCAGGGCCTTTATTGACTTGAACCCGCTTTTGTAACTTTCTTCGCTTAGAGGTTACCCATGTTTTATAGGGCAAGATTCCAAAACAAGTAAAGCTTACCATCGCGAGATTTTGCATATTTTATGTTCACTGGGGTTCCTATGCCTTTCGCTTTCGAGACAGATTTTGAAATGCTTTGGAGGTATCTTTGCTTGTGTTTAAGGTTTTGGTATTATCCACTGCTGTCCTAACACGTTTTGAGACGTGCCTACCACGAAGTGGGCTCAAAAAATCCTGTGTCTATCTCAGTGGCACACGGACCAGACTCACGTCCATATACATAAGATGGCCCATAATTATGTGTGTGAATTATCGACGACTTTATAGCATGGCATATGGCGCTCCTTAAAACTCATATAGGCAATTCTCTGGAAGTCACTGTGCACTGGATGTGGTCTTACAATCAGGAAAGAGATCTCTTATAGAAATGAACCTTCTACACAGTCATGCTCGATAGCCAGCGGGTTCTTCTATTCCACAGCGTCACGAATAAGAATAGATGACCTGGCTCTATTACCATCAATAGCATGTCACGAGTGGATGAACAATAAAGGCGAGGCAATTCAATCATATTGGTACTTACCTCAGACAGCCTATGAAATCAACATCATGATGATTTTTGATAGAGATAGGTTGCTTCCCATATGGAAGATCCCTACTACTAACCAAGAACTTCATGTAAGCGGCTAGGGTGAGGGGGGAACCGACGATTACAGCATGTCCTTCACTAGGAGTTTGTTTTACTTCAAGGCTCGACCCACTTATTTAGGCAACTGAGTCGTCCCTATTCCGGTGGGGGTAGAGCCGGAAAACTCTAATGATCGTCGCCGATTACCGTAGAGGCAGGATTACTATTTCTAACCTATCCAACGGTGTCCTGGCCCGAACACATCTATAAAAGCAGGCATGGTCGTCTCAGTCAAGTGCAATACTAACATTTTAGAGAGACTCACTTATGCGCGACTGGTTGGGTGCCAATTACTTTCCATTTTCTACTACGGTTTCAGGGCCAAGGCTCTACGTTGGAAATCCCTTGTGTGATTGCTATTGCTACGTGTGAATTTCACAAAGCTCAGTCATGAGTCTGCCAAGCTCATCGGCCGACCATTTTCGTCTCCAAAATCCTCATCCGGACGCCACATACATTTCTCAAAATGTATGTCAAGAGGCTTTTTCACACCACACATTCCATCGGATAACTTCCCGCCTTGCTTCTCCTTTTAAATATAATTACGCATGTTGCAACTTGGTGATGATGTTTGTTGCAAATCGCAACAAAGCCGCCTATTCCGAAACCCGGGTAAGTTATTTCCGCAGTCCCTGTCGGGGTGGAGTTCCGGCGATTTTACTTTTCCTTCTCTTGCCGCTCGCACATCGGCCTCTGCCCCGACGCCGTCAAGATACCGGTATAGATATGCGATGCTCAATGCAATTGGCCATTGACACAGAGTCCGAATGAGGAGTGAAGGTTTGTTGCACGTCGTCAAATCCGGCGTAGATCCGACGCACAGCGGGTATGCCATCCAGGCGGATGTAGTTCCCGCCCTTTTGGGACCTACATCCGGCACCCTTCAATTTCTCAGGTTTGTTTTTCTTGTATCGCTTAATTGTCGGTTCCCCTCTACCTCCTGTTAGAATCATGGTGCCATCTGCTTGGCGACTGCGTGCGTACAAATACTGCGGCTTGGCGCAAACTCCGTAGTTCCATCTATTAATCATCTATTATTCTTTCATATCCTTTCATCTCCAGCCGGGGGATCGGCTTTTTTCAAATGTCTGGTTTTTCTTTGAAATGTCTGATCATACAAATCACGGCTGTGCACATCTGCCACTAAAACCTGACATCCTGCCAAGCCCTTAAACCCTCGATTTTGGGTAAGGTATCGTCGGACATTTCAAAGAACCAGACATTTCAAGAACACCGCCTCTCCGGAAGTAAGGAGCGGGAACCGACGATTGTCGCATGCCATGTTTTCACGACAAGTATGTGTATGATAGCTGAAGATCTTTACGTTTACCGTATTAACTTACCGAAGTCGTGCTCTCCACTGCTCGGTTTCTCCAGAAGTCCGAACCTATGATACAGTTGTCGGGACTTGTGCTAGAGCGCGAGGGTACTCAGCTGGATATTGTCAAAACCAGAGACCATCTTGCACTCCGGGGCAGCAAACAGTAGGTTATCATGCCTACTCGCAAGCTCTCAATGGATGTCTCATGACAGTGATTGTTTGAGGTAAAGATTCATTCACTCTAGTCGTCAAGGATTCGGAAAGAGTAATATGCTGATTGGATTTTATAAAAGTTTTCATGTTGCTTGCCCGCCTAAAGGGACTTGAGTGGATCTGGTGCTGATCAAAGCGGATACATCATAACTACACGAAACTTTCTTGTCCCTGGTAGTTGAACTGTTGCAAGTCGCAAGAGAACCGGCTGGAGTCGTTACCCACAATGTATTTCTCATCGTACAATCATCTATTTCAGACCACTTCCACTTTCCAATTGCAAAATCAGGCTGCAAATCTCTCCACTGCTGTCGAAGGGCTTCTGATAGTTCTGCCTTGACTGTTCAGAGTGACATAATTTTCCAATTCTGATAGCGTATCCTCACGTTTCTCGCGAGTTGTCGGCCGCCATTCATATCTCATCAAGCTTCTGCTCTTCGGAGCTCGGACAGACATCCGCCCCACAAGCTGAGAATCAAAACCATCTGGTATCCGCGGCACGTGCGACTTTCGATGTCATATTCTGCCACTTCGAAGATCGTTCGACTCTTTGTTGCAAGTCGTAAGATCAGTCCCTTCGACAACCGCACCAATCGCTATAATTTTCGTCATTCAACCTAGCATTCCTTCCAGCTAGTCGGAGACTCTCTAACTACAGATTGATACATTTACTAAGACTCTTCATTCTCTAGCTGTATTGGTCGCTAGGAATATTATTCCGTAGGTTTGATTTAATTATGATTCGTTTTACAGCCCTGTATTCATTTGAAACACCACCAATAATTCCATCTTTCCTGAGGGGCTGCATTCCTAAGATCACATGCGTTCTTACTTTGAGCAAACACCGTTCTTCTCTTGTTCTTATGATATCATTCCAAGCCGTCAGATCACTCATACATTTAGGTTTTTGTTGCAAGTGATCAAAGGCCCTTACCAGACTTCCATCCCGAGACCCCTGTGTGCTTGACATCAGATCATCTCCATCAAAAGTTGCGTGCGAGATTCTCGATGTAGCAACACTGCTAAACTCGTCTCGGCTGAGTCTTCTCTATTCCTTTTCCAAACTACTATCAGGAGACAGTTTCTCTACCCGAGTTCGAAATTCCGAATCCGACCATGACTCCTATCTACCCTCCAATCCCGTCTACCTGAACATCACTCAGCTTAGCACTATCTCTACATCTGCCGTTATAACCTCCAGCAGGCCCAGCAAATAGACATATACTTAGGCACCTCAAATCACAATTACCGGCGAAGAGAGCGCTTTTGTTGCAAGTCGCAAAACCAATCCCTCTGATATCCGCTCTAATCACTCTGTTTTCCGTTTATCATTCAAACCTCCCGGCCAATCGGCGATGGCCCGAGTGTATATAAATATTATGAGCAGAAGCCTGGCACGTCAGTGCACCTGCCAGTCCAACTATGATGTATTATTACTTCGTTGCCGCGGCTTTGTGCTGTTTCGGCCATGTAAATTCAAGAATGTTTTGTTGTCTTTCGCTTGGTGTTGAGAGGAAAGTGGGACACAAGCTCGGCTTTCTTGTGTAACGCATCTCGAAGGTACTCACTACCTGCCCTTCTAACGATTTAAGCAGACAAAATTGTGTGATAGAGTGGCGCCAATTATTGCAGAGTAGTGAAATGCATCAACTAAGAATATGTGCAGTGCTCTTGTAAATAGTCTATACCAAGAATATAGCTGGTGTTACTGGCTACACTAAAGTACACCTGCTGACTCTAAAAAGAGGACAAATCATTGTCGCAAAATATCAAAAAAATATGCCTCTCAAATTGTGTAGGAAAGCTACCAGACATGACACGTAGCCAGATTCTGAGCCTATGATTGCTACGGATGCGCGGCTGCGAAAAATTTGTGACCGCTTTAGAATGTTTGGTGGCTGTATGAGTTGCGGCCAGCAGGCTCCTACTGCGTCTCATCAGGAATCGATCTCTCCTCAACGCTGATGTTCGTTCCTCTCTTTAAATAATTCCCCCATCATCCCTGTTTCTTCTTCGGACTGCGTTACTGGAATTTATCGATATTCGACCACTCTCGATTTTGGTGTATTATTCACATCGCTGGCTGCCAGTTTTCCATTTTAGTTGGTAAGCCGGTTTATGTATGACTACGGACACGATAAGTAATGAAGTTTCGCGAAAGACGAATACGGGAAGGGGCAATTTTTCATGGAAAGAAGAAGCGATATATAGTTTGGTGTTGGTGGCAAGCTGGTACCCTCACGAACTGAATTGTGCGATGTTTAACGTTACTATGAGTTTCAAATACTCCGATAATGAGAGTCGACTCTTCACTCCGAACGATTTCTTATCGTCTAATCACATCACATATCTCAGCTTGTAAGCTTGTTGTTACAAGTCGCCGAGAGCGAACAATACTCGGCATAGCCTTCGGGAACTTCGGATTTCCTTTAGATAAATTCATTTACCGCTAGCAACGGCTTTCTTTATGAAACATACCACCACTTCCATTTTCATATCATCATCCTTACGTCTGTGACTTCGGCGGACTACGAGTTTGATCTCCTTTCTTCAAAAGCTCTTCACCTCTCCACCACAACAACCTTCCATCATTCATTTCGAACAAACATTACACTACCCACACAACAGACCCCTTTGACTTCTCATATCTAGTTTCCTAAACAAGAGAGAGAGAGTGTTTATGTTGCAAGTCATAGGCTCGAAATTTCGAGTCGGAGTCCGAAACCGAGGCCGGTCCGGACCCAACTTCCCAACCTCGTCCACTTCAGCTATCCCTCAGTCTTTTCCCCGAATATATACCGTATCTATTGAGTACAAGAAAGACCAATGATAATGCTTCAATCCTATTTCGCGGGGAAGAGAGTACTTTGTTGCACATCTCAGTCCGACACCGACCCCGACACCGACTCCGAGCCGGGGACCGAGCGGGAGTCCGAGATTGAGTCCGGAGACGACCTCATTTCTACTCTCCACGTAACAGAAGTTTTTGAATCCTTACGAAGACTGACATACGAGCTTCCATACTAGACTGCTCTCTTTTCAGTACTATACTGTACTTTGAATACGTGTGCTGCTAGCCAGGCGCTTTTCATGCCAGCTAGCCGTCTGTTGCTCACGCTATTCTCCCTTCTCGCGATAAACTATATCGCTATTGCTCATCTCCTCAGACCACATGAAATATACAATACGTTGCAGACAACTCGAATTCCTTCCTCCTGATCATCTGATTCATGATCTGATTCACCCCCAAGAGGAAGTCCTGTGGCACATCGCAATAAGCCGAGCATATCCGAGTTGTGAAAGGAATTCATCGTGCTGGTATTTGAAGTCTCGAGAACACGCATCTGAGATCAAGGTAGGTAGGGAAGCCATCGGCAAACGGCAACCTATTAGGGTTCTCCTGCACATCTCGTGCAAACAGAGTCTGTGGCTGTACTCTTGTACTTCCCATCCCAAACACCTCGCTCAAGACAAACGCCAGTTCAAGGAGTCGTATCATTTCCTCTCTTTACTGACAGTCCAGCCTTCCAATAAACAATAATAACAGTATGCGTCCCTGCACTACCTCCATCACTCCAATATACGTGCCTAACCACCGTACCATCCTCTCCCTCTGCATTAACCCTCACACTATCCAGCAATCTATAAGTAACTTTATCCTCCTCGCCCATCTTCTCCCTCACCGGCGCCAGACTATGCAAAACATTAATATCATCCCAAGTCTTTTCCATCTAATCAAGATTAATCTTCTGATCCCTTCCTTTGCCACCTAACAGACCAGCCTGCTTCTTACCAGTGAGATGGCCATCGGGATAGTGCGCGATGGAGGAGCCGTTTGAGAGGACAGTGTCGCGACCGAATTGCCATCGTTGAAGAAAGCAAGAATCACAAATCTCAGCCGCATGGTGCATTTTTGTCGATTTCGAGTTTGAAATCTGATTTCCAATGATGTAGGGAGATCATTTCACGACCTGATTCGTAGAAGCTGGATAAGTAGCTATACATATCGAATTGATGAAGACCAGGGACGTGGGTAATTTTGGTGGATGTGAAGCGGTATGTACAGTCCATGACCGTTACGTCTCTTGCTGTGTGGTGCGTGGGTGCGATTGAAATTCGTCCTTGTGTTCCGAAATGACTTCTGCGAGAGGGAAGGAGAGGAAGATGCCAGCGCCACCGAAACCCATGAGCCCGTATTGATTTACGGCCCACCAGTCTTCGGAGAGAGCCGATGTATTTTTCTCTGCTGGCGTCGTATCTGGAGAGTAAGGTTTGTAATTCGTGCATGCTGGGGAAGAACGTATCGTCGTCTACCAAGATCGTCCATTAGGTATAGAAATCACGAGCTCCGTGCATGACTTTCACCAGGGAGAAGTATCGTTCAAAGGTATCCTTTCGCGAGACCGGGTGGATGATCGAAACACTCATGCCTTTGGGGTGGTAGTCGTTCTCGAGAGCAGCCGTGGTTTTATTATCGGCGGCTTTCTCCTCATTCTCGATCACTATTGCGAATAGCCGGGCGTTGGTATGGGGGAGCCAGCGCTCCATGTACTTCATTGTGTCCCTCAACCGGCTGAGTGTCGTTTGTAGTTCAAATATAATATTCGACGCATTTGTTATTGGTGGGCTGATTCTCGGAACTTTGAGATGGAGTGGTGGCAGACACTTGGAGATATCGACTGTTGTAGACTTAGCGAGGTCAATGGTTGTGAACTCATGGAAAAGAGGTTCATCTACAATGGATAAGGAAGGTCGGTCGAATTTTGCAGATGGACGGCGAAGATGTCGCGGGAGATGTAGTTCAATGGGTAAGTAAACTTGTCGTTCTCTAGCCATTGTAAATCTTCTGTACACGGGTGCATTTTCGATGTTCGGTGTTGAGTCGCTGGGGTTGGGGAGCTAGGTATCCTTGAGATGGCTCCTGTTACCTGCTCGCGCGACGAAGAAGATGGTGCCGATGACTGTGAGGAAGAGGAGCAGCGTGAGGGTCTTCGCCGACCCATGTTGGGTTACATGAGGTAGAAAATATATGGTGTAGAAAGAAGGAGAACGGGTACGAGAGAAAGGGAGAGGGAGAGGGTATGAAGGGGGAATTGAATTTGTACTAAAAATTTGACCTACACTCCACATCATCTTTGAGGTGAGGGAACCAACAAACAGCATAGAATGACAGGGAGAATGTCTACCTCAATTCCTGGCTCATTCTCAGCATTCTTACAACCAACTTGTTGTAAGAAAGAGTGCAAGCTTCGAAGGGGAATTTGATCGTAGTATAGACCACGGCACGAATCTGGTTGTTGAATGTGATGCCCAACAAGGAAGTAGCGACTCGATTCTGCATGGAACTAAACTGGCTGAAATTTCTCGAATACGATATACCAGAGTGTTTATGAATATATGACAATTTCTCCATCAAGGGAAGCAAATAATGTCTGCTCACTTGATATAACGGAATAAATAAGCAGGAAGCTGCTCGTTCCGCGTTTTGACCTCTTCGTCGTCGCAAGGCTGAACAAGGTTGAGCTTGGCAACAGGGCAGGGGTACGATTACAACTACACTTGCCTCGGCATTTCACAGCCTCCCGACGACACCGCATTCTGCTTGTCTTCATCCAGGTCAAAATGCAATAAAGAAAAGGTACCGAAGCCGACCTTAAATGCGAAACGTAATTCACGACTCCTACCTCCCACCAGATCCACGAATTCACCGGAATGGCCTCCCATGCTCCATCCCAAGCCCCTCGAGAGCGCTCCTCACCGACAGAGCAAACACCCTCCTCAACGAATTATGAAGCTTCCACGATGCAGCAGATTACATATTCCCAACCAGAGCCTGATTTGATATCTTCTAACAACGTCCTGCAAATCGCCGCCTCTCCTCCAGTCGCCGACAGCACATCGCTGCCTATCATACAGTCTACAACAGAATCTCGCAGAGTAAGTAATAGGTCCCAATTTCCCTTTTCTGAATGTCACAGGATACCTTCGAGACATATTCCATCTCCCTCTACATTGAGCCCTCGCTGAGTCTAGCTTAGTGTTGGATATGTCAACAAGACGATACAGACGACAGACCCGAAGACGGAGAATGGAGGCGACCATGTCCCTGCTCCCTGACAGCACACGATTCCTGCCTGCTAGATTACATCGCAGACCAAGAAGCTCCTAAATCCGGCGACCTCGTCCCACAAGTAGCAATAAACTGTCCGCAATGCAAAGCCACTTGGATAATACAACGACCCCAAGACCCTATCTTGAAAGCCTACGGAGCTGTACAACAATTTGTAGATTCCATGAAAGTTCCGGTGATAGTGAGCACATCGCTCGGCTTCCTTTATTCTGGGTGTTTAGTGTACGGGCTGAATTCAATATGTATGGTTTTCGGGAGGTCTGAAGCGGTAGCTCTGCTAGGAGGTCCTATTCGACTGGGAAGATATGATAACTCCTTCAAGTCGTTATTCACGAGAAGTTTGCATATTTTGGAACCGTTCCTTCCAACTACTCTCTGGGCGTATAACTATAATTTACTGCTTTCTTTGCCATTGGTCGCACCCTCTCTCATTCTCCTCCGGACAAATTTCGCGGATCAAGCTTCTGCAGTTATACTCCCTATTGTAAGTATCCTCAAAAAATTCAACAGCAATCATATGACTTTCAAGTGTTTCGTTCTGGGAAAATCTTATGTTCGGAATTCGATTTCGCCAAAGAATCACAGGACATTAACTAACGCAAAGCCAGTATTTCCTCAAACACCAAAAGACGCACCCTAATTTCAACCTCACCTGGCCACCCTCCCCAGGCTTAACCTTCGCAACCATGCCATTCATCAAGAAAGCCTATAACGCACTTTACAAATCTCTGTTCTCCTCCCTCGAAAAGAAGTGGGACCTCGCCGTGCAACGAAAGCCCCGTGAAGGCGAGACCGCGGAGGAAATCCAGAATCAGAATCCGGATGGGGAGGCGGAGTTGATCTTTAACGTTGAGTGGGGTAGGGAGGAATTCGAAGTCCCAGCTGCAAATGCCGACGTTGGTGCAGCAGTCGAAGAAGCAGAGGCTGGACAAGAAGGACAGGATGGCGGTATTGAGAATGCAAATCCGGACGCAGATCCTAATGCGGGACCAATGCGCCATGTTGATAATTGGAATCTACGACGCAATATCCCTCCTGCACCGATTGCTTCCACTGTGCTTGGCGCTCTTGCCTTTCCAACAATATCTTCTACTATAGGGGACTTGCTCAAGCTAGCGCTGCCGACGGAGTGGACGGGAGGCTTTGGTAGGGGAGGCTTTGCGGGCGGATTTCTGAGGCAGAAGTGGGCGAGGAGTGTGGTTGGTGGATGTCTATTTGTGGTGTTGAAGGATGCGGTGACGTTGTATTGCAAATGGAGGAAAGCGAAGAATTTTGGGAAGAGGAGAGTGCTGGATTGGGATAAGAGAGAAATGTTAAGCCATAAATGAGTGGTAATGGGTAGGGATGTGATCTATCCGAGATTATGAGGTTATGACATTGTAGGTGCCATAGAGGAACGAATAATGATAAATAATCCGCTAACCGCTTCGTCAGCATTGAGTGAGACTTGAATTTCACTCCTAACTTATATTTCTCGTGGTTATGAATCTATCTTGAGATGGTGATAGGCTATAAGTGTAAAGTTGCGGGAGGCTATTGCAAGATTGAAGCTTATGAGCGTTGGAAGTCGTAGTAAGATTTCAACATATTTGATAATGACTTATGATCCAAGACTCCACTCCTTTACTGGACGCGAAATAGGTTGGCTTAGCATAGATATACTTCAAGTCCATAAAGCTTAAGAGAGATAGATTCTTGATACACAGTATAGCCTTCAGACATCCCTTCGACTCTGCTTCACCTTGCTCGTCTGAGCCCAAAGCAAGCAGGCTTTTCTTCAGAACGACTATCGTTCTACTGGCAGTATCGAACTTATATGAGAGAGAGACATCTTGCGAATACACGTATGAGGATCTGGCGAATTACCACGGGGATAGTTAGCGATGGGTATAGAGAGAAAAGGGGAGATGATTAAAACGCAGGGATTGATGAGAAGGCGAGATGCGTGTGAAGATGCGTGTGACTGGGGATTGGAATCCTGAAAGGTTGAGAAGTTGAAGGTAATTGATGAGATGAGATGCGATTGATTGTCAGGTTGATGATGAGGAATAGTTTGTAGCTAGGATTGATCAGATTGTTAGATCATCCAGTAGATAGCTGGCACGTCGAAAGAATTCAGACATTTACCGAGTATGCTAGGAATATAAAGAATTACTCACAAAACGAGAAGATAAATTTTGGTAAGTCAGCCCGATATAGTAGAAATTAAAGAAAACTGCAGTTGAAACTCAATAGATAACTTTGAAAGTGTAAGCTGATCATGGAAATATACCTCGTTTGATCTGCGAGTTGTATAGGCAAAATCTGATCGCAGTAAGGTTTACTAAAAGTGCTAGCTGTGAGTAGGTACACACAGCGGTTTAAGTTCGAATAACTCCGGGCCGTGGATGTAATCGAAGTACCTCAAATGGTTGGCGGAGGGCATCGAAGGATCAGTATACTTGTTGAGCAGAATGTTGCGCTGCGTGCCACATTAACTTATCACCATCACTTAGGGAAGTCTACATGAAGTAAGAGCTAATCCGATTTCAGTAACATTCGTTGTTCACTTGGGTGACTATCATGGTACTCAGAGCACGATGTAGAATTCCGTTACCCGTCGCCTCAATCATGGGTCTTATGGAATCCTCCTGTTATTCGCTCCTCTCAAATACTGCAGATTTGGTAATGTCCCATTGATTTCTATCCAGCATGACATTTTCCTCTTAGTTTCTCTTTCGCTACTAAAAGACCTTCATCAATTATCCGCCGGGGCAGGAATTGGGATGCGATATTTAGAAACAGGAAGAAGAGCAGAAACCTCTGGGTCACTCGCGCATTGTGTCTTCCGAAGGATAACGTCTGCCATCATGGCTGGGCTTGGTATGCTCCACCATTTGTGCAGCCAGCTGGTTGTCTTTCGTAGCCGCCAGCAAATCGCGCAAAAATCCAACAGGGCCGTGCTTGCGGCCTGGTTGGCAGTTTTGAAGATCTCGCCCCAGTGGAGTTCTTGTTTGTTTTTCGTCAGTGAATCGAGGAAAGCTTCCTCATGTAGCCAATCCATGGCAGAATTCTGCAGAACAGGAACACCGATCGATGCGGACATGTTCCAAGCACGGATCATATCGTTGAAGCTTGGCGTGATATCGAGACTTTTCAGATCTTGGTAGTAGATCCAATGTACGAAAATGCCAAACGCTTCGTGACTTATCCCCTCGATAACTATCACATCGGTACTCTTAGGATTCGTTGACCATACGGTGAAAAATGGCGAGTAGAAGCATAGGAATGCTTTGTGAATAAAGTATCTTTTGTTTTGTTTGCTGTGTCCAGTGGCATCGGTGTCGAGTTCGACACAAACCGTAGTTTGTTCTTGCCTTGGAAGCAGCTCTATTAGTGTCACTCTAGAAGAATTGATGCAGAGCTGCGCGAACTTACTGCAAGCTTGGTTTCTTGAGCATAGGATTAAAAGCTCACGCGATCTTTCTTCGCTTGATTGGAGTCTTATCTGCCATACCAAGATCTGAAAAGAGCGCCGGCAGTTAATTGATCGATCGGATAGAACAAGAGATCTCCTTGCATTGAGAGGTCTCGGTCGTAACTTGGCCGTTGGCAACCGGAACTCCGTAAGCTACGACGAGAAAGTGAGGTTGGATTACGACTGCGATGGCGAATAAAAAGAGAACTGCTGTCTGGGAGGATGGAATATAATTTTCGTAATGGGCTGCTGAGACTTTCGCAGAAGCCTATTCTGACCATTTTAACCGATTCCTTTTTGTGAAGTGAATTAGATAGGTCGAAGTTCTTCTCTCTAATTTGAAGCTGAAGGACTGTTCATCTGCGCCGATGATGCAGGCGAATGCAGCCTTGAAATGAAATAAAACCTTGTTTAGACACAATTTGCGCAGGAAAAGGCGCATAAGACTCTTATATCTGCCGAGGCTAGGTCTTGAAGGGCTTGACTATGGTAGTTGAGCCAGGTAGGACTTGATTTCGACTTGTTCCTCAAGTCTGTTTGTTTTATGCTCTCGATGCATTCATTCTCGTAGCCTTGAACCTCCAGCCGTGTTTGTTATTTACTGACATAGAGAGACCTCGCGTCTGAACTCTTCGTGTCTTCAACTTCGTGTAGAACAAGCTTCTCTGGAGAATAATGAAACCGTCCTTTACCCTGTCCTCTGCTATTTTCATTCGCAATCTTCGCCAATTCCCAACGCATGCTTCCTACCCAGATCCGCTTCCTCCAATGGCTCTCCCAATTACATCTTGTTACATCAGGTCTCGCGATCTGTGATTGGGTGGGATGTAGTGGTCAGAAGCTGGACTGAGATCAAGGGTTATTGAACTATCGTCCTGGTCCTTCAAACCCACAGCAACTCTCTGGGCCAGCTTCACACCTGCATGTTTGATCAAAACTGAAAATACCGCCCGCTGCTTCGTCTTAACCAATACTTCGCATAGAAAGCTTTCTAGATCCTCACAGTGAGCGGAGGCTGCCACCTCAAATATATGACTTAAATGACATCCTAGACCAAATCCCAACGTAAGATTGCGAGAGGCTAGTGCGTGCATGACATCCATAGCACATTTCTGAAGAGATGGAATACCGAACCGTTGACTGAGCTGCCAGATATTGACCTGGGTAACAAGCGTGGAGGTTTGCTCGACCATGTCGAGGTTTTGATGATACAACCAGTGCACAAAGTGACCGAATGCAGCGTGGTTGACGTTTTCAACTATCAAGCTGTCCAATTGACTTTGAGCAAGAGCGCTCGCGAAGTAGTGAGAGTAATGGACGAGAAACTCTTTATGGATGCTGAACTTCTTCTTTGCCGCGGTCGGATTCCCCGGGACCATATTTTCTTCTCTTACAAGGATGACTGCGATTTCTTGGGGAGATCAAGCTTAGTTAGCTGCTGATTCAAAGAATCGAGACTTTGCGCTTAGACGCTTACCGTAGATTGGGTTTCGCTCGTTTCCCATGAGGCAGTTGGTTGGCTGGAGCTCTGCCTGCCATGCTTGGAATTTGACTTCCGTATATCTGCTGTTCTGACGATGAGAAAGCTCGGCCGACTCTGTTTTGGATATTGGAGATTGCTCTAGGGCGGATTTTGCCCGCAATATTGGTGATTACTGCGCGAGGTTAACCGTGAACCAGATTCGTGATTGGCTGCGAGAAATAATCAGAGGTGCGTAGTCGATCGACAAGGTTTGCTCTAGACCGTGAGCTCTGTATTGCGGCTTTCGGAAACTAGCCGCAGATGATTTTATATTGGTGATGGTCGTGAGTTGAGGAAGGGAGATGGTGAAAACATAAATAAGGAAAGCAGGATAATAGCCTACTAGCGCGTAAACGGAAAGGTGAACTCACCTAAATTTTGAGCCTGAAAGCTCAAGCAACTTCGTACATATGTATGATTATGAGTCTACTAAGGCTGGCAGAGTTGAGATCTGGACAATCTCACTTTTTATAGATGTACTGTATATACTTCTGTTGGGGAACTCTGAGTACACTGTGTTCAGCCGACAGGTGAAGGCGGGCTAAACTCCTCATCCATGACTGCTGAGATTGGAAATGAGCACAGAGCAGGCAATCGCAAGTGGAGGTTGCGCTACAGGGTTTTTCTAATTCATTTACATTACTCTGCTCCGTGTTCACATCGTATTGATGTCACGTCTTATTGATTTTCGTCGTGTTGTGCTTCATGCCTTTCTTTTGTTTAAAAATCTTTGCTCTTAAAGATGGTCGCTATTTCGCACGATACTACCTAGCTAATCTAGAGACAAGTATTCTTCCGGTGAATGTTGTTGTGGCTCAATCTGAGTCATCTGTCTTCGACAGGCTTGTGTAATCCTCCGACAGCTTCCCACCACTCCTTCTGGATTTTGAATCTTCTCCGCCTTTGTAACATCCATAGCGACAAGATTTCACTCCATAGGCCACATAACCTTGACTCAAAGCTTCTGATTCCTTTTCATCAGCTTCGCAAGTTCACGAAGACTCTCTGTTCCAAGCGTCGGGGTGAAATGATCAAACGATCTTTGGTCCGTCATGACTGTCACCTCATCCACCGATAGTCCACTCAACATGACAGAATCATAATTCTTCAATTCTTTTTCGAGTCCCGGCAATTAGAAATAGTAAATATCAGGACATAATGCCGGATAAAAGACATGGATGACTTGGTTCTGCAGCTTCGGCATGATGAATCGCTCGGCCAAGGTCCAATGTCTCGTTAGGAAAGGAATGTGTGTGATTTCAACTCCAGATGGGATTCCGATTCTCTGAATAGGGAGCTAGTTGGTAGGATGTCAAAGTAAGTAATATTCATCCACGTCCAGTAGCTCCATGTGCTGAGTTCGACCCTTGGCGAACGGTCCATTGAAAGCAGCTTCGGAAAAGGGAGGATGATGACATATGATTCCCTTATGAATGTGGAAAGTGAATTCCCCAGAATCATCCTTGCAGCTCGCCAATGCTACGTTGGTGGTGAATATTGGCCCTGGATTGCTGATTTCTACCAGTAGATTTTGACTGAATCCTCAGCGCGGCGTCGTCTGATAAATTACTGAATGCTTAGCAAGATGACTGATTGAGTAATTGAACTTCGTCGTATATCTAAGTCTGCCGGGCTTCTGTTGCGCTTTTATAAACTGCAAAGAATGGCGAGTGGCGGCAGATAAGATCCTTCTGGAAATCGAAGGTGACCATCGAGTTGGGTCGTGGGGGAATTTGAGGATGCTACCTGATGATGTGGTTAGCGGACCATCGGCTGTGGCTCCCTGAAATGTTCAGCTAGTGATGCTTAGTGAAAGCTTGAAGGAAGTTGGGTATTGCATACTCATCAACCGAGGTCGAAGCTTCGAGAGTGCTTTAGCCTAATCCTTTCATTGCTTCTGCTCTTGCCATGGCGCTTTGGCCCTGCAATGACACCTCTTTTTGGGCTGAATCGCCGTCCATCTTCGCAAATGGTATTGTTGCTGTGTAGATCAGGTTGAAAGCTTTGGAGGAAATGAACTCGACTTTTATAGGTTCCGGGGCCCGAATCTGGTAGATTGACTGGTTGTGACAAGAAAGTGAATCTGGATACTCGCAGCCTCAAATTAGAGATGGAAGTACGCATGACTACTTCACCTACAGCAAATTTAGGACGAATTTTAGACTAATCGGCCAGTGGGCCTCTCCGAAGGCCGAAAATTTAACAATAATCTGGTGGTAAATCACGACTGCCCTGCGGAAACTTGATGTGATCCACTCAAGAGAATTTTATGCCTGCAGCTGATACTTTTTCGTTGAGTTTTCTAAAAGAAGCTTTAAGATAGTTTTTGCCTTTGAAACTGATTATTGGACCATGTGTTCTTTTCGGCGCAGATGTCACACAACTGCATATCTAAGCATGATCTTCCGAAGCCCTGCTGGATCGATTAGAGTGTCATCTTCTTATTCTAAGACGGACCTGCAAGATTGGGCGCCACTTTCGGAAAGGCTTCGATTTTGAGCAAAGCTCTTTGCGCTAGATATCTGAAGCTGGGTCACTTCATCGGTAATGAGGTGAGTGCTCGATTGATTCCAAGCTCAGAAAGTCCTTACCTAAATGAGAATGCAAAGTCACACAGTAATACTGGGACTTCACAATTGTACGAATTTCATGAAATTCACACCATCCTTCGATATTGCTAAAGCATCGACATTCACGAGTCTATGGCGTTGATCTAATCCTCACCTCATTGGTGACGAAGTCACCCAGCATCGATCTTGGAACCACCCTGCCAGTGAGACATTGGCTGCTATTTTGAGCGACAACCAGCCTCGATACTCTTCAACCGGTTCATTCCCCATCAACATGCCCCGGCCCGAAATATCACCAAGCTCCTTTTCCATTTTGCGCGCTTACTTCTCGACCTTCGGATCCGGGATGTGGTAGTAGGAAGCTGGGCGGCGATCAGGAACTCGCCCCTCCAGTTGACTTTTCTTCAATCCTTGTGCAACCTCCAACAAAATGTCACATCCGGTTAACAAGCTAGATAGCAAATCGAATATACTCCTTGATTCTTAGTTGCCAAAAGCTCATCGAAAATCATTCTATTCCATGTAGCCCAACCTTGATGGAGAATGAAACCCAGTGCCGTCCTTTGTCTGCACAAATCCTTTCCGAGCCAGGCCTCCCCTGACAACCTCTCGTGGAAAGCGTCAATGACCATGTTTTGCAGCTTAATGATCTTGTACTTGACTGCAGTTCTTGAAGGCACGAGAACTGTCGTAGATTCAAAGTCGAACCCGAGGGCCCTTGGATGTCCTGGTAGTAAATCCAGTGCACTAAATTTGAGAAAGCTGAGCTATCTTCCTTGTTGAGCACGATTTCGTTAGTATCGATGAGAGGGTCCCTGCATTTACGTTTGAAGACAGGGGAATAATGACAAAGAAAACTCCTATGGACCGCGAACGTCTTGATTTCAGGAGGAAATCTGCAATTGACAACGATTTTGACCATAGATTGTGGCTCACCAGAAGCCGTCAGGAGCTTTTGTGAATTCAGGTCATATATAGACTTACTGCATGCTAGGACGCCTGGAAATCATCTTTGTCGCTGTTTTTGCAGCAACTGAGCTCGCCATTGTGGGATTTGCAGATGCTGCTGGTTGAGTATTCAAGGAACCTGAAGGGCTTTCGAGGACGACAGTGTAAGGTAGCTTGAGTTTGACGATGAGCGACTTTCGAGAGCCTTCTTCCTCCTTCATGGTGATTTTGTGAGATAATTTGACAATTTCGGGGTGAAGATGACGATGATCAGATGAAGAAGACCAGGCGGGAAAAGTTGAGAGGCCGCTAGTATCTCGCTTATAAGGCTAGCGCAATCAAATATATTGCCTGGTTTGGGAACTAGGTCCAGTCTCCATATGGAGAGAGCTTCAACGACCAAAGATTATAGATTTTAGCTCGTAGGGCGGTATAATTAAGTAGTGTGCAAGTTGCATATCACGATTAAGATAAATGGCAGTGCCTTAAGGGGGAATTTCTCATTTGGGAAGCTACTGGAGTACCAGCAACCAATTTCAATGTGCTTTCCTTGATCTTATGGAGGCCAATCAAGCCAAAAGAAACTTTCAAAATCCAGTAGTACCATCGATGATGTTGATACGAGCATACAATAGTGGTGCTATGCGTTTGATGGTAGTGTCCATCAGAAATTCCTTTCGGACCATTTGAGACACTCATCGTGTTGTTATCCCATGAAACCAGTCTTCATGTTCACTGTCATTTCTAGATCTCTTACTCGGGCGACTTGTAAGCCCACTTCCTAAGTCTCCAGAAAGTTTATAACTGTGGATACTCAGTAGGGGCTTTGATTTGGCTTTTTCCTCCACTCTGGCAGCAACATGATATATCTTCGACGATGAGCCAGGGCTATGATCAAACTGGCCCTTCGCAAATCGCCTCAACAACTCTATAGACAATCCATCAACCCACGCATCGCGGATGGAACCTCGCTCATGAGAGATGCGGTTCAGAAGCATTGAGATAAGGACTTTTGAGCCAGATTCATGGATAGCCTTAGCAGTAGCATTGATCGTTGGTATCGAGAACTGAGAAGGAATGGCTTCGAAAAGTTTGTCCATTATCTGGTCTTGTATGGTAGGAATGAGGAAGCGCTCCGCCATGATCCAAAGGCCGACCATCATCTCAGGAGCTGGCACAACACCACCATCTGCCGCGACCGTCTTGCGGTACAGCCAATGAACGAATGATCCAAACAGAATTGGGACGATATCATCGAAGATCATCACTTTGGTATTTTCCTCCCTCGCGGAAATTGCTATTAAGCGCTGCGGCAAAGAAGGGTGAATGATGGCAGATGATGTTTTTGTGGATGATGAACTTGTGGTTGCTCGTTTCCTCGTGTGCAGAGGTTGGCAGGTTGCTGTTGAACATCTCTTGATTATTTTTAGTCTTGATGATGACCGTAAAGACTGGCTGTGGGGAGCTAGTACTTATTAGCTTATAGCAAGGCCGGGAGTATAAGGTTATCTTACAATAGAGAGGTTGCGATGAGTCCAGATGTAACCTCACCAACCTTTCCTGCTGCTGGCAGACTTGCGCCTGTCGATGCTTTGGAGGGAGACATGTGAGTTGGTTTCGAGGGTTGATTGTGGAAACAATATTGATCTTGGTGAATCCAGGGGTTTTTTAGTTGAGATGCTAACGTTAGGTTGGTTACCAAAATGTGGAAGAAGAAAAGGTAAAGAGGTTAGGAAAGTAGGGCAAGTGTGCACTAAGCTCAAAGCGGATTTAGAGAGCCTGCGACCAGGGTGAGGAGAGACCGAGCTGATTTATTCTTGCGATATCAAATGGATCTAGCTAGCCTTCTGAGGACGCCAAAAGTGGTACCAAACTTGCCGTGGACTGAAGAAATGTGGATATTCTCGTGATGGATATAAAGCCGCTTGAGTATGGAGCTAAAAAGAAAGTACCGCATTATGTTTAACTCCTCAAAAACTACGAACGAAGCCTCATATGAGCTTTGGAAGGTTCGGTATACCCTCCAATCAAGAATAATGGGGTTCTGGGCCCATAGATAGACCTTAGATGGTATTTGCGATGTGCAGCTTTCAATAGCTTAAATAGTATGCTGTAGACTTAAAAAGTGCCTACTAAAACGGAAACTTGAAGGCCCCAGGATGAGAAAAAGTTAACGTGAATATATATTTGCTCCCTCATTCTAGGCAATATCACTTGGAGCCTTTAACGCTAGATTTGTCAACCAAACTTTATCCTAGCAAGCTAAAACAACAGTACATCATAACAAAATGTCACCAGAGACTTGTTATGATTACTGAGATACATTATCACTGGGTAGCAAGATGGTAAGCTCTTCTGATCGCTTCATTTATCCCGTAATCCAATATCTGTTGCAATCACTGATGTGTATTCTTATGCGGGGCCTCAAGAAATGGTCCCAGCGTGAAACAACTCACGATTCAACTCCTTCTTCCCCAGACCCAGAAAGAATTGTGAAACGCCCAAGCCCTATGATGTGTCATTCGCCCCATGCCACCCAGAAACACGTTCAAAGTGATAAAACCAGTCAAAACCATTCCCATTTCTGGCCCGGCATCTGCTGGCCCTAATATTTGTGAGGGAATTTGAAGTCGAAATAGCTTCAAAGGTCCCTAACATCAGCTCCCGAGAGATCTTAGTCAAAAATTCCACCGAGAGGATCTTCCTCCTCGACCATCACATCCTCCTGATCTACATCCACTCCATCTTCCTTGTGGAAATCGTCACCACATGGTACAGCCATTCCTGAAACCTCATCAGCAACGAGCGTGGCATCGTCACGGAAGTGCTCTTGCAGAACGTTCTCATCGTCTTTTTCGTCATCAGGATCTTCGCAGTCCAAGTCTTTCAGTTCCAAATCAAGCATCTCCTCATCGACCTCGGGAATACCAACGTGGAATCTGTTCGGATCAATGAAATTGTATCGATTGCTATTGTGCGTAAGGTCGTTGTGCTGTACAAAAGCCATGCTCATATCGTAGAGAAAATCAACTGGGGCAACGGGTCGGATATCGGCGAGCAATTCTGGTGTGAGACTCTTGGCAGCGTGGTGAATAGCCAAAGCTCTTATCGGAGTGTTGATGGTAGTCTCATCCTCATACACACCAACGACGAAAGCCGTGGCATCTACAATATTGATTGCATCGAGAATAGAAACCATCTTGTTAATGACCGTGTTCTGTAGACCAGTTATGTTAAATCGTGACGCAAGTTTCCATAACATCGACAGTGGTAGAAGATGGGTGTTCACAACCGTTGCGGAGTTCTTGCATGTATCCGGGTTCTCCAATCGGATTTCCTGGGTGTAGATCCAATGGGCTAGAAGACCTAAGGTAGAAACTTCAACATCTTCGAGCTCAATACTGTTACAGCCTTGGGCAATGTCATTCTTGAAGACAGGAGAGTAGAAGCAGATAATATCCTGATGGAAGGAGAAGCCCTTGGCGTGGGGAGCTTTACCAGCGACGATGGTGATCAGGGCCGAAGGTTTACTACAAGGAAGCATTAATAAGGGCAGGCAGAAACATTAATTTACGGGCGGTCAAGGTTCCACATACCTGAAGTCCACCTTTGGCTTTTTGGTACACGCCGAGGTACGCGCCGCACCGATTGTTCCCATCTTGTGAGACATGGTTGTAGTAAAAGCGATTGGTACAGTGCAGAGTATTAGGTGTCGTGCTAAAGGCGTGGGATGTATCGAAGCTGCAACAAAAGTGGGTCTCCACGTCTTGTGTTTGTTGACTTTCTTAACAATAGGTCCGAAATTCGTGATATAGAAGGGTTGGGAGACAGGGAGTCTAAAAAGCAAACTTGGTCGTGGCGAAGGTGCACAAAATGGAATCGCAATTCAGCTACCAAAACTACAGTAAGGTTTGATGTAGTATTTCGATATTATCGAGAAAATATCGAGTCTATGTCGTGGGTTTGGAGAAGAATATCAATTGGCGCTAAGTCTGTTTGGCCCCACACTCTAAGCGAGCTGCCACTTGTCGTCTACCGCCATGATTGTTATCAGCCTCTCCTTGAATTCACTCGAGGAATAATAACAAGCTTTAGGTGAGTAGGACGCTCAGACGTTTCTGATTCATGGTTCTATATCTAAAAAGAGCGTAGGTGGCTCTCCCTGCATGTTCGAACGTGAACTCAACCTGAACAAGCGAAGGCCAACACGAAGGGCGGTGCCATCTTGGTTTCTTCTCAGCACACGGCAGCTTGCTTTCTCTACCTCTTCGACGTTTATGGATCAAGTGTCATCATGAATTCCCGAAACTCCACACCGGACTCTACTCCTCCATTCTCCTCGTCCCTCACCACAATGGACGCTCCGTGCAGCGCGCAAAAAGCCTCTTCTCAAGCCTCCATTTCATCCCCAATCGCGAGGAGCATGAGCCACACGCCTGGACCCGAGTCCTCGCAACAGCAGGCGCAATTAAAGAAGAAGAAAGCACCGAGCTTGAGGTAGCTTTGGCTCCGCGCAATGCATCGATACCTAAAGTTAACATTTACTAGGCGTCCTCAGAGCGTCGTAACGATTTTCATCGGCCCCGAAGAATCGAAAGAAACCTTCACGATCCATAAAGACATCAACTGCCACTACTCCAACTTCTTTGCCAAAGCCTTCGGCAGCACCTCCATGAGGGTAAGACGCAAACTATGAACCTTCCAGATGTCGAATCGGATAGCTTCGGCATGCTTATGGAGTGGTTTTACAATCAAAAGCTTGATCTTGATCTTACTGAACGCGATACAAATGTCCTTTGTCTTGCAAAGCTATGGTCACTTGCGCAACGATTCCTTATGCCGGCACTACAAAACAAAATCATGGATAGATTGCACCCGCTGGTTGAGTGTGTTGAAAGCGAATGATTTAATAGCTTCCTATAATATGCGTACGGGTCTTCGAAAGGAAGATCGGTTGTGAGGATATTAGCTGCGGACAGGATAGCATGGGCTACGAGTGTTAAGGGTTTGCAGGCTTGGTTAGATGGAGGACACTTGCCAGAGGGGTTTGTTGATTGATATTGTGATGAGCCTAAAAGTTGATAATGGATGGAGTTTAGTCCCTTTCCTTGAGCTAAGGAGTATTATGTTGGTGCTGAAGAGAATGTGGTTGTCCCTAAGGAGGTAAGATTATCCTCAACATGAATGGAATAGCTAGAGCTGTGCGAGTCAGTTGGTTGGCGCAACTGGGTACCATGACTCTTGTTTTGCCCTTTAGTTGTGTTATGTGACTCAAAGGGGTTCTTCTTTTTTCGAACGGGATTGGGGGCTCCCCTGGCTGAAATGCCACCAGAAGGGCATTGGCCACCTTTGTTGACAAATGGGTGACTTAGCCGAGGTCTTGGCGTAGCAACGTCGCAGGAACGAGGATGTCTGTTTTCCAAGGTCTCTGAATTATGCTGCATGAACCTAAGTTTAACTTCATATTCCTGGGTCTGTGACTTCAATATTCACCTACACTTCTTCAGGCTTATCCTGATACGACTCCGAATCGGCAATTGACGCAAAATATCCGACGCGGGCAACCGCATCATTAACGCCTTCCTACTTTCGCAGCTTCTTTCCCTTCAATAGTCATACCTATACATATCCTGCACAATATCATCTCTATGCGCATAGTTCACATGGGTATGGAACTCTGAGATCGGACGTTCCCTTTCCTTCGCAAAGCACTTTGCTGATATCTTTGCCGGCTTGGTTTACGATCGAATCGAGTGTCTTATTCTAGAAATCTTATTTTTAACGCAACTCTCGATTAGTCGGGGAACATTTTATGGAATGCCAACGCTCCTCCTAAACATGATGTGCGATTTGTAATCGAGGCTTCGCGTGTCCCAATTCAAATACATTATACTTGATACTTAGAATAGAGATATTGAATCACATATTTCGAACCACTTATTCACACCTGAGTGTATGACGAATGCACTCCGAGGCCTCGCACGGGCAACAATTGCATGTGGTAGTGAGTCCTGATGTTTTTCACCTCGCTTAGTACTTGGCGGATCTTTACCAAGTACGGATGTGATCTTTCCAATTTGAATTCAACCAGGTATATTATGTCAGACTGCAGATTAATTTGTACTCGTGCAACAGGAAGTCGAGCATGATGTCCACTGCTTCATACTGGAAACAGCCTCCACAGAAAGTCAGGAACGACAGTGAGAATACGACAAGAGCAGGGTCCCCACCGAAGTGACTCCAGTCATCGATAGATCGACACGAAGTTCATCGGTGATCATAAGCAGAAGTGTACCAAAGAAGAGTTAGGATCATGTTCGGGAGAACTGGTGACTAACTGAGGTTGTGATGGGTCCGAGTGTTGAGCTTGTTAAAGCTTGACTGAGAAAGATCCGTACAATGCGGAATCGGAATTGAAGACATCACAGATCTCGTTTTGATTTTCTACCCCAACTGAAACAAAAGTAATGCTCCGTAGAAAAGAAACTCTGAAAGCACTTTGACACGATAGGGGCTTGGGTGGCACGTGCATGGCGCGTCGCATGCAAACGCGTCAACCTTATTTGAAATTACAGTCCAACAACCTCCGCATCGATTCTGCTCCTTATCATCTTGTACATCACTGAGGAACTATCCATTCTATCGGTCAAGCTACATTGAAACGGTATCACACATTCTGTAAGTTCAAGAAGAAGCCGAACATCGATAGTTTTCTACCTTCAAACGCGAATACTTCTTCAATGCAATCTTAATCGCTGTTGCATCGATGCATGGTGATGTGAAGCCAGTTGGAACTTTGCTAACCCACTAGATAGATAGAGCAAAATGGCACCGGGAAGAGACTCGAAACCAAAGAGGGCATCACAGGACGCACTACCGGGGCCCTCGACGCCAGGAAGCAATAAGAAAATGAAATCTGATGAGCCTGACTTTCCGTAAGGCTTGATATATATTGAGATTTGTATATATGTTGATGAAATCTAGTGCGCCTTCTGAAATGCTTACATCAGGGTGGGGAAGCACGGCAAAGATGAAATCTTCATGGTGCATAAAGGTACAAAACTAACATCGTCACACGTACTCTCGACAGCATGCTAATGCTCAACCAGAATTTGCTTGTCATCATTCTCCCGCTCTAGCCGAAGCATTTAGCACGCGTCGACACAAACCCTACCGTCTCCGCGACATTAGCCCTGGGACCTTCCGCCTCTTCGTAAAATGGCTTTATACCCGAACCATCCCGGCGCCTCCGGAAGATGTCGATAGCGACGATCATGTTGTTATCAAGGATGATGACGATACTGATAATATCCAAGAAGCAGATAGAACTTCGACAGACTTGGACACCTCCTCTGTGGCAAGAGAGCCCATCAGCAATGACGGTGTCAGAAGTAGGGAGCCCATGCTTCAATACGACACTGTAGAAGAATACTACGCAAAGAGGGATAGCAAAGTATTGGACTACTTCTATCTAATCCAGCTATGGATACTTGCCGGCAGATTGCGCGTCGCTCGTCTTCAAAATGTCGTCATGAAGCACCTCTACGACTTCCATACGAATGCCTGCTACTCGTCGTTGTATCCCTATGTATACGAACAGACGGTATCTGGCAGCGTCCTTAGGCAGAGGATCGTGGATCGTTGCATCTTCACAGCTCTTTGCGGCACCTTCTCTCAGTCTCCGCAGAACTACCCGAAACAACTGCTTATCGATATTGCCAACACGTCAGTCAACGCTATTAGGTCGGAAGCCCACAATGAAGCAGACCTAGTCTGCATGGGGCCGCCGGGATCATACACATGTATGCGGTGGTGGGTAGACTATCTTGTTCCCGAAAACGTGTAGGATCCTGTGATTTTGGATGTGTCTGATTTGGAAGAACGATTTCTTTTGTCAGGATCGAGAACGCGAACATCGCATCGAGGGAATCTTTTGCAATTTTGTGTTGATATTTTTTCTTTGATTATTATTACACCCAGAGGGTCTTCAAGACTACAGGAAAGGTTGTTGTATCGTTATACGATTTAGAAATTGGTGTCTCCGTCAGCGGCTACCAGGAACGCTTTCGCTATATTTGAATACACTACACTATTTGTTTTTCGTCTACAAGACTGTAAATTGAATTCTGCCGACTGATACTAGTGCTTGGCATTGTGCATCGTGTACAAGCACAACTTCAAAGTCTATCTTCTGCAACAAAGTGTTCACTAGTTGACTCCGAGGTACTGAAACTGATATCAGAGGCATGTTTCACGATCAGTTTCTTCTAATATTGATCAGAAAGCAGAAGCCGGGTAACGTATTCATCAAATTGACAAAGAATGCCGGAGGGTTTAGGGCGGTCGTTATAAGAGGTTGGCAGATTCTTGCCTGGGGAAAAATATAAACCTACTAATTATGATCTGCCAATGGTGAAATATTCTACAACGGGACCTACTTCCCGATCTACTTGTACTTATGATGTCGATTTAATCCCGCGTGCGCGTGCCAATTTTTTGTATCCGACGTGCCTTGAACTGCCACGAATAGTAAGGTGTAGATCAGTAGTGATTTATTGCCCTCTTTACTCGCGGTCGGATCCAAGTATCGTTTGGATGTTCCAATGAAGCTCAAGCGTAAGCTGGTAGTCGACTCGTCGAGTACATCTCTACCAAATTCCATTGAAGACCGTGGTTGAAGTACAAAAGTTTTATTTCCCAAACCCCCTTGGAGCGAGCGCATTACTGCTCGGCATCTTACCCTCTTCCAGGATTCTTTCTCCTCCTGCTTGATGTATTCTACCACAGTGTTGCTGCAGCAGGTATTGCGATGTTGAAGTCTGTCTTAGGCGAAGCAGAATCACAGCAGACTACCATTGCGCTACATAATAGACTCGTTGCAAAGCAAGTGATACTTCTGTAAACTGCCAAGCATTGAACATCTGTTTACAAAATGTATCAAGGAATCGCAATGTCTCTTGTCGTGGTTAACAACTAGCAATCGCGATGATGATGAGCCTACAATTCCATGTTCCTCCAGGAATTGTTGGTGAATATTTTACAGTCTCGTTCATGATCGTGATCAGCTTACAAAACGTCAGCTTCTAGACCATCAACTTCTTGAAGTAATAGATCAGAGTTCTGGACTATTAAAGCTAGTGTCAAAATTATCGATTTCTATTATGTCTAAAGTATCTGGAATTGTAAATGAGTTTTTGTCAGTTATCTCAAACACCATGTACCAATCGAAATAATTCTCAGTAAACGACTTTTTAGGATGATGAGGTTTTCCGAAATAGTCTTTTGATTTTGATTTCAATTTCTGGGGAGGTCCCCTTATGTACAACTTACAAACAAAAGTGAAAAAAGAACATAATCTCGCAAGACTAGCCTCATTTACGCCTTCTAGGTCTGACCTGTGTACAGGCTCTTGACCCGCAGCTTGTATTCCAAATCCAAGAGAACAGATCTTCTCATTCTAAATATATCCAGATGGTTCAAGAGAGCGGTAGAGCTCGGGAAAGTCATACCACTCGGATTGTCGCGGTCTTCAATATCAGTCCAACTAAAATTTATGCGTTTCAGCCCTGAAGCTAGTCGAGCGATATCCGAGAGACTAACGTCGTCGTTGATACGAATGGCCGAGCCAGCCCAGATACTCCTTGCGTCATGATGGAGGAAAGAAAGCGACATTTCTTCTAGGACTTCGAGGTTTGTCAGCTGGGAAACGGCGGCCGGTAGGTAACAGTTGTTGCCCACATATAGCCTCTTCAGATTCAACCTAGGTGTGGACTGTGTGGTATTATTGGAAAGAGGCCGACCAGTGACTGGATCTGTCGGATTGCAGAACTCCTCAAAGATCATATTAAATATGCATGTGTCGCCCCGTGGACGCTCTGCAGGATTTTCATGAAAGAATAGATATGGAGAGGGCTGAGAGGCGAAGACCAGCTCACTAGGTATCTGCAAAAATTCCGGCCCTTCGTGTAAGGAGATACCAAATTCGAGCAGCTTCGGTGAATTTCTCAGAACTGTAACGATTCTCCGAGCGGTAGCCCAGCTTGGGAGCCATACGTTGTAGACTTTGAATGACTTCAAATTGTTGAGCTGCAACAGTTCCCTCTCGAGCTTAGCGTTCTCACGATACTCGTGAAGATGAGACTTGATTGAGGGGAAGTAGATGGTGAAGCTGGCAAGCGTTTCCAGTTGAAGTATGGGTGCGATGAAGCTCGGATATGGAGGGAGAGGACAGCTCATTCTATACCAGTCAGTTGACCGAACATTCGATGAAACAGTGGAAGTACTGAAAACTTACACAAAGCTCTCAAGCCGAGTGGCTACATTGAAACATTTCCAGAACATTTTGAACATGTCAAACATCTCGATGTTACTGCGCCCTGTAATATACCGAGCCTCGAAGCTTCTAACTTTCTCCGATTGAAATTTCGAAAGATTTAGAAACCCTTCAAGACTCGTGATAACATCGCGGACAGAGACGTTCTGGCCGGCTTTTGCTGTCCAAAACTCTCGATACAAATAAGGGGTTGCAAAAGATCGACCAGCCCGAGAGACTAAACACCAACTGGCAAGATCGGTTTTGAGCTCGGCCTGTTTTATATAGTTAGCTACATTCTAGAATTAACTTGGATGGTGGATACTTCATACCTGGCTTATGATCTGGGCAATGAGCTCGTTTGGTAGTCTTTGCTTGATGTTATAAAGCGCCGTGATAGAGGATCACGAAGTCACTTACTCTGGGTTTCTTGATCTTGGGAGAATTGAGTCGCAAGATACTTGCTTCATGTTACATGAATTCGGACAGTGGTTCGTCTCTGTATCGTCTGACGCCGGGAGAGTCAAGTCGGAAGTACTTTGCTCCATGGTCCTTAGTACCGAGAGACTTGATAGCGGGGAAGGACGAACATAAATCCCAGTATCTAAAGGTGTGTAGTAGATTTCGTAACAGTAAAGTTGGTTTCGGAAGCAGATTCAGATACAAGGGAAGAAGGAAAGAAATCAGATCGACGAACACACCTCCTAAAACAAGCCGGAACGGCCACTACTGGTGACCCGCGTAGTTCAAAAATTCGCACAATTGAAACTTCTAGAATAATTGAAGAGCGGACTCAATTAGCGGTCCCAACCATTCTAATGTTTGGTTCGGCAACCACGCTAGGCTAAACGCGGAAGCATAGCCGAACTTTATGCCATGGCACCTTATGCAAGCCTCGTTTAGCTTATGTAAGTGCATAATTCAGCCCAGCCTCGGGAACGTCTTGCATCGCTTGCTTCCAACCCTTCTCAGCAGCATCTCTAAAACAGCACCCATTCACAACCATGGAAACAACATCCGACAATACAACGCCTAAGAGGCATTCTAGGCATAGCTCGTCGGGCAAGGGTTAGTTGTTTCGTTTTACTACGTTGATTTCTGCTCCCAGGCTATTCACATTCAGTAGTACTCTGTTCTTCTTGCATTTCCCCCGGCATTCTACGATGCTTTGAGGCCCGTAGGTTTAGAATCTGGTTGAGTAACCAGCATTCTTTATTCTTTTTTTTATGAAACTTTGTTTATAAAAGCTGTCGCTCTGTGTATCTTTCGTGCAAGATTTCATGGGATGACTCTCCCGACTGCCGCTCTGGTAAGGGGAAGGGATGAATCGCGGTTATTCGGTCACGTGCACGTACCGACATGACATCCTGTGATCCAAGCGGATTGCTTGAACAAACGCTTCATTGTCTTTGAGGACAAATTGCGCGCTTGGCGCTTAAGATACGATATGCAACAAAAAACTCAGAGATATGTCAGATTATTTGGCTGTGACGAAGTATGAAGAAGAACTGGGAGATGTGTAAATGTTCTTGGTTTCACCCTCTGCTTATGATATCGCTAGATATCGTGATTTACTACTCGCTCTGCCTCCAACATCTCAGTTTTATATCCTCAACCCGTCATGATTTGTAACTAACAACCAACCAGCCCTACCTCGACGTTCAACCCGCGGACCCCTAGACATGGCCGAGTACGTCCCTCCTCTCAGGACAAACACGCACTACTAACCCTCCCAGCTCCCCAATCACCCCCTCGTCGCCGACGACAAATACAAACACATTAAGCACACCATCCACGCCCACTATAAACAGAAACCCCTCCTTCCACCTCTCCCCAACCCACTCTCAACACCGCAGCCCCCGTCTCCCCTCTTCAGGCCCCGGATCCAACCTCTCAAACCTGACTCTGGCAAGCTCGCCTTCGTTCCGTACAGCCAAAACAACTCTCTCACCTTCCCACTCCAACATGTCCACCTCAGCTATAACAAGCAAAGATTTCTCCTTCCTCCTCCGTCCAGAGTTGTATCATCCTCTCACACTTCTCGATGTCCCGCCACCGTTTCGCGCGAGCGGCGGGCAGGTGGACCCTTCTACACCTCTCGACGTCTTACTATCGACAGGGCACTTCAGAGCCGCTGCTATAAAAGCCGCGTCTCTACTCACCTCTTCCAATCCGCCACTCTCTCCCTCCGACCACGTCCAGATTTTCCACTTGGTGTATACGCGTCTGGCGAGTCTAACACTATGTAACCAAACCACACTAGCAGCCCAAGAAGTAAAAGCGCTAGAAGACCTAAACAGCGCTTACTACAGAGACGAAGCAACTGGGAAACATCTCGTAGCCTGGGATCTAAGAGTTCTAGCTGTGCGATTACAAGGGATGGGGTTCAATGACGCTAGACGAGGAGTCGTAGGCTACTACGACCTCGCGCGAGAGGCACGACTTACTCTAACTGCACTGAAAAGGTCAAAGTCTGCTGAGAAGCAAAAAGGCGAAGAAGAAGGCAGGGTAGAAGAACTAGAAAAAGAGATCCAGCTCTGGACGCACCGCCTCGCAGAACTAGGCATCAGAGTCGCGTCCGCCTTAATCGAGATGGACGATCTCGAAGGCGCGACACGCTTCCTGTCAACACTGAAGCCCAACTACGACTCCGACTCCGAGGCCACGTCCCCTGGATCTCGTCTCTCGATTCAGAGAGCGCTGTTGTGGCTCTGTGTAGGCGATGTTGACGCTGCAAGGGCTTGCGTTGGCGAAGCGAGCGGAATAGGGAGTGGAGAAGGCAATGAGAGAGAGGTTATAATAGCGCTAGCCGCTATGGCAGACAGCGAGTTCTCGCAAGCCGTCGGGCTATGGAGAACTCTAATTGACAGTTCCGATGATGATGATGGAGAAAAAGCCATGTGGAGACAGAATCTCGGTGTCTGCTATCTATATCTAGGTCGAATGGACGAGGTACGTTTTCCCGCCACCTCCTCACAATCCTTCACTCCCCATCCCCTTGTATCTAATCAGATTTATATATCTATATTGGACTGACTGACGAGTGAACAGGCTCGCACAATCCTCGAATCTCTAATCTCAACCTCGCATTCCTTCCACGCTCTAACGTTCAATCTATCGACCATCTACGAACTATGCACAGAGCGGAGTCGAGCGCTGAAAATTGGATTGGCGGAAAAGGTGGCGGGTATGCAGAATGAGATGCTGGGTGAGGGGACGATGGATGGGGTCGGTGAAGGGATGGGGATAGGTGGGAGTGGAGTTGGGAAGGGTGGGTGGGAGAAGGTTAATGGGGATTTCAAACTTTAGGTAGAGGGTGCAGGGCAGGATGATTATAAAGGTGTTACAGAGCAAAAGAGAAAGTTGATAATTATTGGTATGCTTTGTGATGTTCCCGGTTTTCTACCCTATGTACATATACAAACATTGAACGAGTAAACACCCGAGACCGCGAGCGCTGCATGCATGCATATATGCTCGAACAACTGGTCTACTCACTCTCCACTTCTACTCGGCACTTCCCAAACCCTTTTTTCACTTCCACCTCCACTTCATCCGTCAGCCTTCCCCTGTTGTAGATGCGAAAAACCATGCTATCGACAACGAACAGACCTGAAGTACCATCGCGTAAAATCGGACCATTGACTTTTGATGCCCAAACACCTCCACCAAATTGCAGAAAAGAAGCCAGTGTGCTCGAAAATTCAGACTCGCCATAAAAGGTTGTTTCTAATCACCTCCGTGCTTTCCACCCGTTCGCTCGCCCATGAGTTTCCTGCGTTCCTTGTCCTTGGCTATACAAATGTCAGCTTGTAAGAGCTTCCAACTGTCGAGGAAAGGATAATGGGAAACGGTAAGGGAAAAGAAGTAACTTACAATCATCATAAAACAAAAACTCATGTAACGCACTCCCGCCAGGTACCATGGGCAAAACCGGGACCTTCTTATCTGTCACCACCTCGAGGAAAGCTGGTCCATCACTCTCAATCAACCAAGTCAACGCATCCCTGACATCGTCCGGCTTCACACATCTCCTGGCTTGGATACCCATCGCATCTGCAAGCTTCATGAAATCTGGATTCTCGGAATGCGTGTGTGCGTATCGATCTTCGTAGAAGATGTTTTGCCATTGTGTTACCATACCTTGTTCTTCATTGTTGAGGACGATGATCTTGACGCCGATGTTAAATTGCTTCGCGGTCGACATCTCGGTGAGTGTCATGTTGAAAGAGGCGTCACCGTCGATATCAATGACCAAAGCGTCTGGACGAGCGACCTTGGCGCCGATGGCGGCGGGAAGACCGTAACCCATCGTTCCGAGACCACCGGATGTGATCATTGTTCTGGGGTGGCGCCATCTGAAATGCTGCGCTGTCCACATCTGATGCTGCCCAACTCCTGTGGAGATGATGGTGTCTTCCTTGCGGTGGGCTGTGAGGTTCGAGAGCTCTTCAATGAGAGTCTGGGGTTTGATGAGACCTGTTCGCTCTGCTTTTTGGTAGGAGCTGAGAGGGAACTTCTCCTTCCAGAAATTGATCTGGTCGAACCACTCTTTGCGGTCGGTCATGGATGTGGAGTTGACGAGAGGGTTGAGAAGGGCAAGGTTGTCTACAACATCGCCTTCTACGGCTTCGGTGGCTTGAACGACCTTGTTGATGTTCTTGGGCATGATTTCGAAATGGACGATGCCACCACGTCCTTCAGATGCTGCGAGCTTGGCTGCTGGGGCAAACTTGGATACGGCACCAGTCACTCGATCGTCGAACCGTGCTCCTAAGGCGAGGATGAGATCGGCTTCTTGCATGGCCAAGTTCGCGTATGCTGAACCGTGCATACCAAGCATGTGAAGAGCCTTGGGGTCAAGTTCGTCGAATCCACCAAGACCTTGTAGAGTTGTGGTTACTGGGATAGAGGCTTTGTCGGCTAATTCCTTGAGAAGCTTTGGTCCTTCTGGGAGAGAGATAACACCCTGTCCAGCGTAGATAACGGGCTTCTTCGCACCATTAATCAAAGTAGCTACACGAGCAATAGTAGGTTCAAGTCGCTTCTGGACATGTGCTTGTGCCACTTTCGAGGCTTGGCTGGGTAGAGTTGGGATAGTGCTACCCATTGGAATGGCCTTTCGAAGAATAGCAGCCGTGACATCTTTTGGCAAATCTACCAAAACGGGTCCGGGTCGTCCAGAGGTGGCAATTTCGAACGCCTCAGCTATCCTCTTTGGCATCTCAGCAACGTTCTTAACCATAACATTCCACTTTGTGCATGCTCTCGAGATACCAATGACATCTGCTTCCTGGAAAGCATCACTTCCAATTGCTGTTGTGACGACCTGACCAGTGAAAACGACCATTGGTGTACCATCCGAGAGGGCATCCTGCATGGGCGTAATAACATTCGTTGCACCTGGTCCTGAAGTGACGAGAACAACACCAGGCTTTCCGCATGCTCTTGCGTATCCTTCTGCCATATGTCCAGCACCTTGTTCATGTTTTGGGAGAATGAATTCAAAATGTTTCGAGTTGTAGATAGCATCAAATACGGGGAGAATCGCTCCACCAGGGTATCCAACTGCGGGGAGTTAGCAAAGTACTGATTGAGAGGAATGGGTACAAACAGATATGTTTGACGCCCATTCTTAACATCATCTCATGAAAGATCTCTCCACCGGTCTTGCCAATAAATCTGTCCCGGTCAGTCTTCGAGCCTTAAGGAAGGAAGGTGACTCAACGTACGACTCATCCATTTCTGGCTGTGACCGAGCATTATGGGCGGATTGCAGCGGATTCTCTTGTCTTGTGGGGGCATTAAAGGCTGGCGCAGGGCTTTCTCTCTTCCTCCTGTATCTTGTCAGTATATGCAGTGACTCACGATCGAGGGGACATACGATGCGGGCGAGGGCGCCGAAGCAGTTGCAACAGTAGCTTGTGATCTCGTCGTCGCGGGGACTTTCCGTGCCAATCCAACAGCAGCGGGTGCTGAGGAGGTAGAGAGTTGTCGAATACATTTCGAGTTTGGTCGAAGAGCACGCACGGCGTTTCTCGCAGGATAGGATCGAAGCATTTTGAAGTCGGAGGGGTGTAAATAAAGAGTTCAGAGGGAGACAATGAAGGATAGGAAAGATTGAGAATCCTCTCTTCTCTGGTGTAGCTCAGCTCAGCTCCTCTTACGATTGCCAATTAGCTGTCTAAATGGTGAGAGTAATTGTCGTGAACTGGTGAAAGAGGCGGATGCGAGGAGGAATCAGAAAGTTAGAAAGTCAGTAGACCCAGTCAGTCAGTCAGTCAGTCACTCATTCGATAGTCAGGATCGGGACCACGCCCTGCCCTGGTCTGGGCGGGGCTGGGCTGGGCTGTTGCATGTATTTTGATTTTCCTTACAGTAGAGCGAAAATCGGCCACAGTGGGGGGAAATGATCCCTGCATAGTGAGTGGTTGGAGATGAGCCAATCAGAGCTGACTAATAATAGATGGGATAAGCCGAGGTCGGGAGCATTCGGACGACCCACAATTCGAGAGATGAGAACGAATTACCTTCCAGTCTTCCAAAGAGCCTCACATTCAGCATTATACAGACAAGGAAGGCATCTTTCTACAAAGGAATTCCCACCGCTCAATGCACATAGGGAGGTATATATACGATTTTATCGCACAATTCTATTCTAATTACCTGCAGTGTTTGCATCAACCATGATGAAGCCCGGCAATGGTTGGTTACCTACATTAAGTTTGGAGCACGATGAAATTAGCAAAGCTGCTGTTCCATCAAGTGATGTGGACAATGCTCAATTCCCGTCTATATACTTCCCTTCATTCCAGCCTGTTCGAAGAATCCTCACAAGGAGTCACCCTCTTTATAGCAATGCACCGCTGGCTCCAAGTGCTTCTGCCGGCTAAGCAGGTCGGTAGGTAAGTAGGTAGGGAGGGAGGTAGGGAGGTACCTAGGGAGGTTGATCTGAATCTGGCAGCCAGAGCCGATACATTTCTTGTATATTGTGCCATGGGCATATCAGATCCTCATCCTGATCATGGATCGATGGTTCTCTCTTCCATCTTCACCAATGGCTCGGATCAGTTCCCACCAATACTGTACTCCATCTTGTGTCCCTCCATTTTCTTCACCTCGGGACGGGACAGGACAGGACAGGAGTGGACACGAATTGAGGCGCTCAAGTGACAGACACCTGGGGAGCCTGGCCCACTACAACCCACTACAATCCACTACAACCTACTACAGCCCACCTTCCATCTCTAGCGGCGGCTTTGGTTTCCCCTTGACGCAGACGCAGACGCGGTCGCAGTCGCAGTCGCAGTCCCAGTGGTGGCAGGTTGGCGGGCAGGAACCACAACATGCAGCCCTCTCTCGATTCTCCAGTCGCACAAACACAACCCTCCTTCCTTTCCTTGACGACGACTACCATTCGAGATCTAGGTCAACCTCAACCTCAACCTCAACCTCCTGGCAAAATCACACTCGACCTGGTGGCTTGAATCACATCCCCAGTCACTCACTCGTACCCCGTACCCCGCCAATTTCAGCAGCGCCAAACCCCCACCCCCAACTATGGCCGGCACAGTTCCAGTCGCCAGATCTTTGAAGGACATCTACGCCGAAGATGACCTCTCCGTGCAAACCACCAGATGGGAGAAGCTTCTGCAGCAATTCAAAACCAACTATGGCTCTTCCCCCGACTTCGTGTCCCGCTCTCCAGGCCGAGTCAACCTCATCGGTGAACACGTCGACTACTCCCTCTACTCCGTCCTACCTATGGCCATCACAGCCGACGTTCTTCTCGCAGTGCGGGTAATCGACGACACTGCCGCTCCAGAGGGTCATTACAGAATAAAAGTTTCGAACGTCCAATCCACGAAATTTTCCTCCCACGAATTTGACATCCCTTACGATACCGTCAATATCGACGCTAAAGTCCACGAATGGACAAACTACTTCAAATCCGGGCTCCGCGGTGCAGTAGAGCACTTGCGCCAGAAGAACGGGGAAGGTTACAAGCCGAAGAGTATGGAGATATTGATGGATGGATCTGTACCCGCAGGCGGCGGATTGAGCAGTTCAGCAGCATTCGTGAGCGCTTCAGCACTGGCAGTCATGTTCGCCAATGGGGAGAAATCAGTTAATAAGACCGCCCTTACGGAACTCGCTATCGTGAGCGAGCGTGCTGTAGGCGTGAATTCAGGGGGAATGGATCAGTCTGCCTCCGTGTTCTCTGTTCGCGGCTCCGCACTATTAGTATCTTTCGTCCCAACTTTGAAGGCACGGCCAGTTCGTTTCTCGAAAACAGAGCCAGAGATCTCGTTCGTTATCGCGCAGAGCTTTGTTCAGTCAGATAAGCAGGTTACAGGACCTGTATGCTACAACCTCCGTGTTGTGGAATGTAGTCTCGCAGCCGCATACCTACACGCTGTTCTAAACAAAACCTCTAAACCTCTCCCAGTGGACTCTGGACCACTTGGCATATCTCTCCAGGGATTCCAATCGACATATTTTTCAAACCAGAAAAGCAGCCTCTCCCCCGAAGCGCAGCTGACCGAACTCATTGCCCTTACACAATCCACCCTTACCAACGAAGAAGGCTATACCAGGGAAGAGATCGCCTCGACCCTCTCCTGCTCCGTCTCCCAGCTCAACGACCGCTTCACATCCACATTTCCCATCCGTGCCGAGCGCTTCGCTCTCCGTCAACGCGCCCTCCACGTATTCACCGAAGCCCTCCGCGTATTACAATTCCTCTACATCCTAGAAGACCCCTCCCAAGACCCTTCCTCAAGGGCACAGTCTCTCGGCGATCTTATGAATGCAACCCAAGCATCCTGCAAAGATCTCTACGAATGCTCCTGTCCCGAGATAGACGACATTTGCAGCATTGCAAGGAGAGCGGGAAGTACAGGGAGTCGTTTGACTGGAGCCGGGTGGGGCGGATGTAGTGTCCATCTAGTGCCGGTTGATAGAGTGGATGCTGTGAAAGCCGCGTGGGAAAAGGAGTATTACTCGAAGAGGGATCTGAGTAAAGAGCAAAGGGAGAGTGCGGTGGTGGTCAGTAAGCCAGGAGGAGGGAGTGCTGTCTTGGTCTTGGGTGAGGGAGGCGTGCTTTGAATGGGCTGAGGTATGATAATGAGATATGGAAAATCGGAAAATGATAACTTCAGGCGGATGTAGATAAAGGCAAACAAAAGCTCACTGACTGCATTTTATTTACACCTTAACCCAAAAATAATTTCCGCCCAAATCCTACGCGGTCAATCCGAGATGTCTTTGAGTATCAAACTCTACCCATGGTTCACTCACGAAGTCTTAGATGTCTTTAAGCGTAAAGCGTAAGAGTTCTAATGATTGCCAATATTCTTTCTTTTCTTCTTTCTTCCTCCTCACGCCATATTTCGATTACCACATCGTCTCTTCTTATTAAAAATTATAGTGGCAACTGCGTACGGTGAAGTACCACTGCTCAGCGTAAACTATATACTTAGCTGCCCTACACCTCACATAGAGATTTCGGATACTCTATATTCTTAATGATCAATCAATAATCCTTATCACTCCTGTAGTGTAAAATGCCGCTTTTTGAGGAGGGGGAAATGGCAACACAATCAACGAGATACTATAGTCTGTAGCCTACCGCCTCACCAAAAGCTCTCGGCAGACTGTCTAATCACGAATCATACAAAGCTGGATCGTAGGCGAGAGAGAGAGGAAAAACGCGGGCGTGCCTGTATTTATTTTTATGTTTGTATGTATATTTATATTTACAGAGCACGTCACGCACTCAACGCCTTCGCATCGCGTCGCGAAATTTCCGCGTGGATAAAGTCTTTTTTACATGGCGTCCGTATATATACCGACTCCGTTGTTTGGTAGCTTGCAAACCCTCGGCGCACGCATCACCCCCTGTCTTTCTCTCTGAGGCTTTGCCATGATACTATGAATGGATGAATTTCCAGCGTTGAGGATTTCTTTGGGTGGTGATGTAGAGTGTGAGATGGATGGATGGGGCAGGGATAATGAGAGGGTATTACTTACTGTACGTCTCTACATATCGAGCTGTGGGAAGGTGGATGTGTAGGTTTTAGTAAACCGTAAAGGGACGTGCCAGTGGTGAGGAGATTAGGAGATGTGAAGATGAGGGTGATGGGATCTGGGAAGAGGTATTGATGAGTGGAGCGTAGACGGACCGCTACATAGGTAGGCTGGGCGGTAGAGGTGGGAAGCTCGTCCGGCATCCTTAGTAGGTACCTATTATAGAAACTTACATCCAGAGTTAAGCGAGTCCATCCACCAGAATCATAAACACTGCCTTTCACCCACATCACGCAATAATCACATTCATAATCACTATATAGATTGATGATATCGAAATTTCATATCGAATCTTGATGAAAAGCAAGTTTTGCCTTCCTTCGGTCACACTTTCGCATTTCACGCTTAATAAATGAATCGTGTGCTTTCCGTATGCGTAGAGTATATTTTCATGTTCCTGTAGGTAATCATATTACTAGAACCTCCCGAGGTCTTGCGTTAGTCACTATGGATTAATCATATTTAAACTTTATATCAAACCTTTCGTATAAGCTAATCTTGCTTTCCTATATCCCTACTTTTATATTTCATGTTTAATAAACGAATCGTATACTTTCTGGATTTATGGCGTATATTTTCATTCACCCGTAGGTAATCAATCATATCACTAGAATCTCCCGAGGTCTCAGATCAGTGCTGCTTTACAACATAGGTCGAGCATGAAGGTATGGCGCTACGTGCTCATGATGGAAGACAGCTTTAGTTTTAAATAAGCGATTCGGTGGCCATTGGCTGGCTTCATAAAGAATTTATTGATGACTTATATGCATCTGTCGCGAAGGAGATAGCATAACAGGCCAGGTGAATACAAGCTTAGCTCTTTGAAACTGCTTTGAGCTGTTGGAAACTTACTACTTCTGCATATTTCTTAGCACTTCTTCTGAGGTTTCACTCTTTAGCTTCACGACCGCAGATAAAACTGGTTTAGCTATTAGGTCTCGGAAACACTGATTCAATGTACTAAGGTAGTAGTACAGCGGGCTCGGTAAGGCTTAGCGGCTACCTCTACCTATCTACTACTCTTCTTGAGATCAGCTTTATGTGGTGTTTCAACAGATTCTACATAACAGCAATGCATAGAATCATCATTCAACTTCTCTGAGACTCTCAACTCTTTGTTTCATATTGCTTCAGGTATCAGAAAATGTGTCGTACTGCAGTACAAAGGGTGCTGCTCGCGTTGCTTGCATGTTCGCTTATTTAACGGGTGATCCGCGCTAGGTATCTAGCCTTCACTGTCCGTCAAAATCAGCTATAGCAAAGAATGAATATTTTGGATATTCATTTCAGTGACAACTGCCTGTGACTCGCATGTCATTCACTACCTATTCATACCCGGCTGTGACTCACATTAATTTCACTACCTATTCACCACCTGGCTGTGACTTTCGCGCCCCTTCCAGCCAGCATCTGGACTAGTATAAGAACCTCACTCCCTCGCCTCCAGTCTTTGTCTTTTCCTTCCGACAACAAATACCATCACATCCCGATCACAACCATAACCACAACTTCAAACTCGACTTCAAACTCAACTTCCATCTCAACATAATTACATCCACACCGTCACGAGATGGCATTAGACTTGAACCAAGAAGAGGTGCAGGCTCTAGGTAAGCAAGTTCCACAGCCCATATTCTCCTTCTTTGCAATGTCCCAAGACTTCCTCGAGACATGTTCAGTCTACCTTCCCAAAACATTCATGCGATGTCACAAGATCTTCTGGGGACATTTACATAAACCCCTTCCTAATATTCAATTAAATGTCTCGGGATTCTCTTAAGATATGGAATAGTGCTCTTTTTAATATCCCAAGACTTTCTTGAGATATGTTCAGTCTGCCTTCCCAAAATATTCATTCGATGTCACAAGATCGTCTGGGGATATTTATATAACCCCCTTCCCATTATTCAATCAAATGTCTCGGGATTCTCTTGAGACGTGGGATAATGATCTTCCTAATGTCCCAAGACTTTCTTGAGACATGTTTAATCTATTTCCCGATATACAATTCAACAATTGCTAATACACATTCAGAGGAAGAGCAAGTCCTCCTGAGTGCACCAGTGAATGGTAAGCGCAAGGTCAGCGCGGCTTTGTTATGTAAGTGTCCCTGGTTCTTTCCCCATGCCCGCACTCCGAAATACTAACATTTGGTTCCAGCACCACCTTCAACCCAGGGAAGCATTTCTTCCTCTTCTGGATCCACCGGTTCTGCCTCGGTCCGTATCAGACCAGGAAATGCTCAGATTCCCTTCGATCTTCCCGAGAGTGACAAGAGTGTAGCTGCAGTAGAGTTCTGTGGTTTCACTCGCACCCGAGCCGGGGAGATATTTGGAAGATGGGCGGGGAAGCAAGTGCAGAATCCATATTCTCTGGTGGAGTAAGTTCCATTCTTTTCTTCACACTGGAGGCAAAGACTTCAAAGTGGCATAATATTCACCGAACTTTCCGAAGTGATCATCTCAAGTCAGGGAGGGAGTCTTGGTCGGTATTTGATCGCAACGTGCTGACTTTATGCTTCCTAGTTTCATGATAGGAGAAATTGACAACCTGAACCTCGAACCACTCGTTTCTATGGAAAGATCGGAAGCTATGGTACTCTTAGGCATTTCTGAGGAGCTTCGAACCGCCTTGACCCTCCCCAAGTTCACTGCGATTTGGCGATCCGAGAGAGCGCACTTTTGGCTAGTTGACACTGTCAAGATGCGCTACCACACACTCCAAACCCTCCTTGCAAAATTGAAGAACTGTGCGGTCGAGACTATCCGGCAGAGAAAAACGTGGGGTCAGGGCAAACGTGCCAAAGTCGCAGGTGCATTCGATCCTGCTGGAGCTTCATCATCTTCAACGCCAGCGTCTCAGCAGCCCCCGAGCAATTTTTCAGCTATCGTGAGCAGCAAGTCAAACACACTTCCATCAGCATACGTCGTTGTCCAAAGTCCTCCAACAATCAGGCCAGATCATTATGTATACTACAAGGGCAAATCAGCAGCACAGCTGATGGCAGGACCAAATGGAGACAATCTCATCCTGGAGGACGGAAGCATCAATATGGATGCAATCGAAAGCTTTCGAGGTGGCGATTTCAACATGCGAGATCAGGCTTGGTATTTCTCAACAGAAGAGGGAACAGCGGAGCAGTATCGGCAATATCAAATCGCAAGAGACACGAGAGCGGAAACTTGGATAGTCCGCATCTCACTTCCAAAGTCATTTGTTGACGGTCTGAAGAAGAAAGAGATTTGGTATTCGGCAGATTTCAAACAGTTCGTTTGGTACTGCAGGAACAAAGGTAACAAGGGCAAACCCGTTCCAAGCAAATTCGACGATTGGTTGCCGTCAGGAGGTGCACAGTTCATTGAGGGGCATATTTGTTTTCGTGATGAAGATTTCATGACGGGCCTAAAGAAGGAAGATGTTCAGCAACATATCAGTGAGAGCAATCTGATGTACAACGGCAACAAGAAGGCAACACAATCCGTCTTCGTGGATTTGAACCTGCGAGAACGCTTGAACGAGTTGCTCCGAGGAAACATATACGTCGAAATTTTCTCTCCGGTGGACACTCCTTACGGTTCTATGTAAATTTAGAGTAGTGACAACCGAGCGGGCATCTCCTAGCTTAGGAAGCTGGAGACATTACGATAATCACAGGCATAATGCACAAAAATTGTATTCATTACGGGTGTGAAATTGGTTTTGTCATGTTGCAAGCCCAGTTTGATGTCTGTTATTGAAGATCTTTAAGAAGTTTGGACCTAATGAGTCCATTATTGCCCTTGCAGTTGTTTCCCATGTGAGCATGTAAATTTTCCTCGGTATGATTATCAAATACTACATTGTGCCCTAGCTTATGACGATTGAGAACCGAGGCGGAGGAAATTCGTCTCCGGCGAAGCGATTTTGCAGCTCGTTACAAATTCGTCATCTACGAATATAACTTGCAGCAAAGTCATCAAAATCTTATATGACATTGAGTTATTATATATACAATGTCGTGAGAATTATCTATGACATTAAAATCGAGTTTCGATAGTCGATAGTCAATTTACATCATCGTGCCGATTAGCAGGTTTGCACTTCGCCGGAGACGAATTTCCTCCGTGTCGAACCGTGAAGCTGTATGAGGTTTTATCTTTGTATTCGGACTTATGCAGGCTAGAATGGCGAGCTGAAGTCGGTCTTCATTTGAAGCCTTCATGATCCCTACTTGCATCCCAACCACTCGTTCACCCAATCTCCTCGTCCAGTAATTAAGGTGTGGACAAAGCTTTTCTCTGACCAATTGTGACTTCCATAGAATACAAGCGAAGATCTTCTATCCACCTGCATGAACTTGGCATCGAACTGCGTCGGCTTCATGTTTCTTTCGATTGTTCTTCGCTCTTTGACTTCTTGAAGGGCCACCCCTGTATTCCGGCCACCTTGACTCAGTTCAATGTTCAGTACGAGTTCGTGCCGTACCACTTTTATCAACAGCACTTTCATAGGTAAAGTGTTCAGGCACGAGATCGTAGAGTACGTAGCCGGTCGGTTTCTTATCGATTCTTTATCGAAACTCCGTGCGGCAACGTATCGATGTAAAGCCGGGAGATTCATTGTTTCTCTGGGAATAGAAACAAATAAGGATCCTTTTTATTACTTCTGGGGTGCATTAGTGAGCGATCATTTTGTTTTCAGGGTTGTCAATTTCCGAAATGATCTCATTTTGCATATGTGACATCCAACAGAACTCCTTATCAGGTTTGTAGACAGCTCGATGTTCATAAAAAGCATAACAAAATTACGCAATATGAACGTGTTCCATCGCCCCTCCAATATCGTCGTTTCAATACATGCAGTGCACAACGCCATCACAATTATGCGGTTGTGCTGCTGCGCGGTCACCAGAGCAGCCGGCCACTTGAGTAAAAGGGGGTTGGCAAACAATGTGTCTCGCTTGTGGAACAACGTGTCTACCGAGCTTCTAGCGGTACATCTAGATCTGTGGACCAGCCTTGGGAATCGTATCCCATCAATCTCCGCGTGCTCGGTGCTGACGCGAGCAGATATATCCCAGTGCTTATCTCCTCTTTTTGTACATGGTAGGGCTTAATGCAGCTATATGACGGGAAATGGGGACGACCGCTGGTCCATTTTCAGCTGGGCTCCCGCCTCTCATCCCCAGCCCTGTAAATGTCTTCTCTTAGTCAAATCCAGTCGCCTCCTCCGTTCTGTTCTGCTCTGTTTTTTGAGTTCATCTGTTTCGATTCTTGGTTGAGGTTTCATGCTTATTCTCTGAAATGTATGATTATTGAAAGGTATTTGGAAAGATGTTACCACGGTCGCTCCTTTATATGATTTTGGCCTTCACAGCGCCTTGCATTGTCACGGGAATTGTCACACCCACAAACGCGGCAGCAGACTTTCAGAAAATTCGAGTTGGAGCACCCTTTACGATTTCATGGTCAGGTGCGACAGGAGACGTGACTATTGCGTTGTTACTTGCCTCTGGCGCCACAGTCTTTACTATCGGAAGTATGAATGTCGGGTTCCTGGATTGTGCAACGCGAAACTGATATCTATACAGCTGCCATAGCAGGAAACTCATATATTTGGAATCCGCCAGCATTATCAAGAGCAGATAAATACATTCTCCAATTTGTAGATGCGACGCTCGTCAAAAGCGAGTCAGTGAGCTTCGACTTCAGAGAAGATCCGATTCCAGCAGCTCGAGATGCTACTTCATTGGTGCGTAATGTTCCTATTCGAAGCCAATCTGCTGTGCAGGTACCTCTGTATTGTAACACGAAACTGAATCTCGATTCAAAACACAGACATCGAGCACTACCCGTTCCACGTCCTTGACTAAAACCAATAACCGAACCTCGAGCACGAATGTAAATCCCAGCCCAACGATGAGCTCTAGCCTGTCCTCGCCTACAGTAGAGTCGCAACAAACTTCCATTACAGCCAACCCAGTACCCACAGCTTCCCAGTCTTCACACCACGGAGGTCTTTCAGCTGGTGCCAAAGCTGGCATAAGTGTTGGAGTTGTCCTAGGAGTAGCTCTGATAATTTGCCTAGTTCTACTGGCGTTCTGGATCGGAAGACGTACAGCTCTGAATTCAGTGATGAATGACGACCGTGGTACGAACGACATGGAGGACCACGGTGGTGGTCGCTGGTATGGGGGTGAGAAGCCAAAACACGACCCGGGGAGTGCAGGCAGTAGGCACAATCTATTGAAGAGAACAGCAGATGGCAGAAACTCGAGGATGGGAACAATGGGTACAATGACGACAGATGGAATGGGAAGAATGGGTACAATGACAACGAATGCAGGTTCGAGAATGACGTTCAACGATGGGAGGAGTTCGAGGATGGGTACGATGACCATGACTGATGGAGGAGATTCAAGAGCGGAAATAATAACGCCAACGCCTATGTCGCCAATCATCCAGTCTCCACTATGCATGAGTCCTGTAGACGGGAAAAGCTCTCGTCTCGGTGTGCTTTCGGATGGAAGGACGTCTCGGATAGGATTATTCGAGTTTGAGAATTCCACTGATGCGAGGGGTTTTGCTGGCGGGATACGGATTGTAGAGATGGAAGATTTCAAGATTTGATGTCCGCTACAGATGATGATGATACCTTATGACTAGACTTTCTTTAGGGTAATGAACTATCATTAAACAAGTCGCTTCAAACGAGTGGTGGACAATCACCGGAACCAGGACAAACGAGATTTATAAGGGTGATAATGTATAAGATGTCTTCAGAATATCTACTAACCTTTAACGAGGTTCAAGTCGGGTTCATGGACCCTTAAATCCCCAGCTTTTAGTGTTTATTATTCCGACTATCGCTGCACTTCTCAATCGATAGCTTCGGAACATAAGGGATAAAGTCCAATGCTCCGCACGTTAACACTAAGGGATAACGGAAACATTAGAGGTGCGGAAATTTTGCCAAATTACTGACATTTAGCTCTCTCATGAGAGTACGGAAGTATATTCAGTAGTGTCGAGGTTCGAAGTAGGGGTCGGCCAAACCTCGGCATATCTACTCTATCACGCCCTTCTCGTTAAATGCCTCGAGGTCTCAAACCTACGCCCTTCGTAGATAACCAATTGGTGAGGCTATATATCTAACACAAGATCTCTTGACCTAATTTTTCCTTCATACTCTCCACCAAGTATGGCTTCATCAAAACCGGAAGTACAGCTCGTCCCGTGGGATTTCACTTCCTCGGAGCATGTGGAACGACTTTTGGAACAGCGGATCGCATGCGGCTGGGACTCAGAGGCAGTGGAAGGGTGGAGGATTAAGCAGAAGAGTGGTGCCTTCAATCTGCAATGGATCGTGAGTCTCACTGTACATTTTATCAATCACAGCTGGAATTTCCCAGGTCATCTCAGAGACGGATCCAGAAAGAGTTGCAAAGCTTCTAAAACACACATCTGCCTACCCCTCAGAAATCACTTCCATCCCCGATACCGCACTCTCTTACGGCGGAAAAACACGCACCATTTCTTCCCCTCAGCATTTTTTCATACCCGTTGGTCACATCTGTCTCGGACCTGTATCAGCTCACTACGACGACGTCAAGGAGCCGTTCCCAGAGGGGTCTTACTGGATCTCAAACTTCTATGTTTCACGAGCTTTGCAATCTACTGGACTTGGAAGAGCGGCGATGGATACCGTAGAGAGTATTGCTACCTCAGAACCTTTGAATGCGACGGTGCTGGGTTTGAATGCTATCAACAAGATTGATATTGAGAGGGAGGAGAAGTATGAGGCTTTGGGTTTACCGATCCCACCTGTAACTTGAGTATGGTTATGAATCTCCCTACATTCTGTTGATCGATAGGGAGCGATTTGCTGATCACGATAGTAGTTTTCGAATCAGGGTTGGTACGAGAGAAGAGGTTATGTCGTGTATATGGATATACCGAAAGCTTTTTCCAAGACCGACTCAACGGGGAAATCGTGGTCCTGGGATGCAGTATGCCTGAAGAAGAAAATCATTTAGTCAGAAGAATACGTGGATTGGGCTGGAATATGCGACATCTTGAAGGTTGGGCAAGAGATATCTGTATCGACGACAAGGAGTCCCATATACTGCATCCAAAGCTGAACTTGTACATCCAGCGGCCTCCGTCCTGCTCTCCACTTTTAGATAGCGTAAGCAATACTGAAATACAGAATCAAATAACAGCAATTCTCTCACCGACCAGCCACCAACTTCCCAGTTGGCGGTGCAGTAATGGGTCAATGCGACGTGCAGGTTACTTGGAATCAGATGCTAACTCGGCGATGGTAGACGGGGTTCGCTCCGATCAACCAGAATCCGAAGATGGCTGTCCCCTGTTCATTGAGAATAATCTTATTCTTTTTTTCTTTCTTTTTTATAAAGAAATTGGTTACAGGGTACACATTCGGCTGTGTTGATATCGCACTTCAGAAAAAGAAAAATCGTCCGAGATTGTTGACAAATGCCTTGTCATGTGGGATTCATTATCTAAGACTCTCCTTTTTGGGGTTATGTAAATCCCGGTAAACTACCACTTGATTACTCGTTGCGATAATTTGGAGTAGACTTGAGCTCTTTCTCTGAAGACTTGGGATCTTTTGGGTTATAAGGTAAGGGGTACTTTTTCTTTTTCTCTTCAGATTGTGCTTGCTCATCGTCTCCACTTTTTGGCACGTCCCCACATTAGGAAGCGAGACCAAGGTAAACAAACAACCAGGGACGATACTAGGCCCGTAATTCTTGACGTCTGGCTGACAAAAACTATTCTCACGCGTCTCGGGCATTCGGGAAGCTTTTCAACATCTTGCCTTTCTGACTGGATCAACAAACGCCGATTTTGACGAACCGCGACACCTATATCTATCTGCTTGGCCCCTTCTGACTGTTTATCAAAGTTTTTGGTAACGCCGAAATTCTGTATATTCTCATGAGATCGTCTCGCCAATCAAGACCTCCCCAGTCGAATATCTTTTACGGCACTTCGACATGATATGAAATGGGGTTGGCGATGGGTCTCGTACACCGTTGTAATCGCAAGGTAACGTTTTCCAGTCAACAGTGTCGAATTCGTGAATTAGCCCCATAGTTTTCCTATATAGACATAGTGCTGTACGAGACCCGCTGCAAAAGCTCTTTCGTACAGCAGGCCGACCCGTATTCAACAGTCGACAACATCTCTGATACCCATAGCACCATTATCATACTTCAGATCTCCAACCATATCAAATCCGGCAAGAACAGAGGGTACAGAGATAGGCCAGAAATCTACACAGCCAACAATATAATTCTGCAGGAGCCATTCCCTCGCAGAAGCTTTCTCTTCGCTTTTCATCAAGGCCACCAGGACTCGATACGCAACACTGTCTCCCCAGTTTCCGATACGGCAAGCACACACATCACAGCATGTATCGCTGGCTGCGAAAACGGCAGCTCGATGTATTGCAGCTGCGAGTCCAAGAGCTCGACAGGAGCTTACAGATTGTGGTAATCCTTCGATTCCGCGTACTGCATCATCCGTCGTATTGATCGCATCGATGAAGAGAATATTGCATGGTTTGCAGATATCGGGTTGGGACACACCTTTGGTGTTGAGTATCTCAATTCCAGGCGGGGGGGTATAAGCGTAACAATTTCGCTCGGTCAACTTCTCGGAACTTCCTGGTTCCAAGGCTTCTTCCCAAGCGGTCGCAATATTTGCGTCTGAGGTTTCCTCCTTCAATACTGGACATTTGCGCGCCAGTCCTAGGATTTCTCCTGCTTCAGCAGAATTTGACCGTTTCAGTTGCCTAGAGTATTTGACAAATCGTTCCCAGGTTCTGTATCGTCCATTAAAAGCTGACCAGGAGAACGCAATGATCCCCATACAGTCTCCATAATACAGAGTATCGGAGTCTGTCATTTGGTTAATTCTTCCAGCGATGTTGTCGAAACACGCGATGGCGACAGCTGCCGTTGCTTGGTGAATTTTGTGTCCCTTTACACCAGATCCGCGGGCATACATGACTGTCGACATTCTGCTAGAGCAACCCATGTCGTAAAGCGAATCGTGCATGTTTGCTAACAAATTGCCCACAAACACACCTTTCAGACTGATAGTATGTCGAGATGAGTCCTGATAGCCGAAACCCATAATTGCAGCGCAGTCAATTGCGTTAGTCTTGACCCAATCATCTACCGATACATCCTCAGGTCCAATGATATAGGACCCTGCACCTTCCTCCACCCATTCCATCTGAACGGATCGAACGAATCGCTGGAGATCACTATTCAATAACGCTGCCACAGCACCTCCTTGAATTCTTGAGCCTCTTTTCAGAACATTCTTGGAGGCTTCCTCGAGGGAATGTGCAAATCCGATGTCGTGAGCTCCGTCCAGATCAAGGTCATAGTCCACAGTTCCCAGCATCTGCATCGCTCTACAGGATCCTTCGTCCTGCGTGTCCATCGATTTCTTGTTCATCGCATTCCAGCCAAACACTGTGGGAGGCCCCATCGGTGCATAGCCCGAACTACTCCACCGATCTCGAATCTCCATGTAATCTGGATCAACCAACCAAGCTTTGCCACCAAGACCTTTTGGACCAATTTCATGCATTGAATCGGTGTTCGGGGATGATTTGACGGTGATGCTGACGTCAAGTGCAGATTTTTTATTTGTCGACACTCGAATGCGAGAATATACTTCGACACAGGTTCTTACGTCGTTGATAAACTGCTCATGTAAGCCGCATTCTGGAGCTTGCTGCGATAAAGCATACCAACCTGCCAGCCAGCCGTGGTTCTGGCATACCTTCCGGATTTTGTTGGCTCGCAATTTGTTTCTTTGTTGGATCGGCGTGGTGTTGGTCGTATAGAAATGACATGTGCCCAATGTCGTGTATTCGGGAAAGGACAGAGGATCAGTGAATTCTGTTGATGAAGTAAAGATAGTTCTAGTAAGAACGTCTAGACCAGAAGAGAAGCTGGACTTCATCACTTCCAGGGAGATTTCGTTGGGTTCTCCCATTGCTTTGAACACGCTTGTCTGAGGAGATATGCCCATGATGACTTGCGCTAGAGAATATGAATTTCTCTTCGATATAGGCAGGTTACTGTATGGAATCCCTATACTATGTATATATACAGCCGCTGGCGAGATCAACATCAGGGAAGACGTCATGAATCGATTTTGCTTTTTCCGGACATATATTATACAAATATATTCATTACGTCAACCCAGGCTTATTACCTGGCTTGATGGTCTTCTCGAAATCAAAAGGAACAGAAATTTGCTGATTCTCAAACTTCGTCGATAAGAGAAGGATATTCTCCTTGTCTGTGGTGATCTTCGTGAAACTCCAAAACCTGCGCAGATAGAGTTACACCACCAGGCCCAACAAGTTTTTTTCATATGTGGCATGGGGTGATCCTGCTCACTGATTAAATTTGATTTTACTACTTCTGCAATGTAGGATATTTCAAGTGCAGTTTCCCATCTATACAGAAATAAGAGAAAAGCTCGCTGGCAGTTCATGTATAATGAGAGAACTTGGAACTTTGGAATAGTACAGATGCGCCTGCTCCCTCTGACCCTTTCTACTATTGACACACATGATGGGAGAGCATATGTGCTGAAAATTTCGCAAGAGTGGCATGATTCATGGGTCTTTTGGCTGCATCCCCAAATGGAGATATGAATTATTAGAGCCTAGCTCTGAGTATCCTTATTTTTACTGGCCTCTGAGATATCGACCAAGCAGATCAGTAGGTCGGGGTCTACCGGAAACCTTTCGTTGAAGTCGTACTGCGAGCTGGTGTACGCCTCGCAACACGTATGTAATTGACAGTGCTAGACTAGGCGCTAGGAGATATTCCTAAAGTGTCGAGGCCCGCTTTTTTATGACAGATTGTGGTGTAGAAGCAAACACGTTCCCATTCCGTATCTTTGGGACACTGCTTTGCTCGTTAGAGACCATATTGACAATATTGAGTGAGAAACGCGGTGTCTTTACGTGGTAGGTTAAAAAGCCTTCATGGTTCCCTGCTACCCCATCTAAGCAATTGTAAGTATGGGATATCCATAACAGTCCACTATGCGAGCGGAAACTGCTACTTCTGAGCTCTGCAGCTTCATGTACTAGATAAGACTGGCTCTTCGCGATGTGTGCAAAGGTATTTGGAAGCAACAACTCACTGTCAGTTCCTCGACATCTGCATCCTAGTGTTCTTAACATGAGTATAGCATCTCGAAACGTTGAAGACATGCAATCAACGACCATGACTTTCAATACGCTTCAAGGTTGCCAAGATCTATCACAAACCCCCAGGTAGTTAGTTTCCCAGCAGACTCACTGCCACCCGTTCATCAAAACTTTGACTGGGTGACCAGAAGGAGGCAAAGGCTCACAAGATCCATCAGAAGTCCAACCACAATAAATCGAGTGGGAGGAGGCAGACCTTGGAACTGATGGCAAGTATATTGATGGTGGGTTGAACGACGATCTCGCCAATTCTATACCAGGTTGAAGTAAGCCTCACTGCTGGCAGTGGATGAAATAGGGCGACCACTGATGATGTTATCAGGGGGCAGACTACTTTTTGGGAATCGGTTAGTTACTAACGGATTTATTGGATTCTGAGATGACTCAGTACACGAGTGGTTCTCTATCCCAAAATTCACGTTTCTGATAGCGTAAAATTGCAGAAAATGTGATTGATGCATCTCCACAGCCTTGACGGAGATCAGCATATCTTGTTAATGATCTTGACATTAGATTAACCAAAGCGCCAGGATGGCCGGATTAGAGTACGCAGACTGAGAACATAGTTCAAACTTCCACAGAACGAACGCTGAATGTGACGTTGAGATTCAGCAAGCGGTACAATGATATGAATTCATGGTCACTAACAATCTGAGATGCCATAGACGACCAAGAAACCGAGAGACAATTTTGACTGACTAGCTATTTTCTGGTATTTAGAGCTCACTTAAAATCTCAGAGATGTGCCCCCTTCCCCTCAATTCCTTCCAAGAATCCCAAAACCCTCTTCACCAAACCAGCCATAACATCCTCACTCGCCTTCTTCAAATTATGCGACGCACCCTCCAAAACCCCGGAATTAATCTCATCAACGCTTCCACCCCCCCTCTTCACAATCTCGGCCCATTTTTTAATGATCCCCGCTTTGTCCAGGTCCGGATTAACATACTCATCTTCTCCACTATGCAGAAAAGCAACTTTGGTCTCCTTCGGCAGTTTCCCGAACGTCTTTCCCAATTGCTCATCTGTCAAGTCGGAACTGAAGATATCATCGTCTCCGTTATGATCAGGACTTGCGAGCGACAGCCATCGCTTTGCTGAGACGGGCGTCTCGAAGAAATCATCCATAGTCTTGCTCGGCAAGATCTCATCCCCATCACCGGCTTCAACCATAGCTTTCGCCGTTACACAACTGCCTTTGTAAAGTTCTGGATCAAGATGCATTTCTAAAGCTTGGCGATCACTCACGACACCCTGCATGATCGCACCATCAATCTTCGCATGTCTAGAATGCTCAGCACTGGTAAGATAGAACATGATATCTTGACAGCCTGTTGAATGGCCCATTAGGACGATTTGGCCAGTCTTAATGCTGCGGAAGTAAGCTACGCATTTCGAGATCTCTTCTGCGTCGTCCTCGAGATTACAGGTTCCCCAGCCGCTGTAGGAGGATGAAAGGTGGATTTCGGCGAGGGTCCAGGTTGGTTTGAGGGAGGCGGCGAGGGGGGTTGTGTAGGGGACTGTGAGAAGTCCGTCAGAGAGACCGCCGATAAAGAGAAGGATATTTTGGGGCTGTGAGGTGGATTTTCCTGGGGTGTGCTCGAATGCTGTGAGTCGTTTGTGCTGCGTGGTTGTTAGAGTAGATTATGGGCTCAGGATGACAGGCAAGAGTTCAAAGCAGACGACATAGGTCTGTGTCTTACTATACTTTGAATGTTCAAGACTCCATGACACTATAACATGCCTTTACAGAAGTAGCGGTAGATTCTGATTTGGGAAACGTGACTTACGTATTGATGAACGAGTCCTTTTCGTGGAGCCGCCATTCTGAGGTTTTTTGAAGATCGTTTTCTTGAATGATCAATGGGAGGTATCAAATACACAACTTCTCGAGATATCTCCTGCTAGGGACCAAGTAGAGAACAAGGGTATCAGATGAACAAGACCTGGAGTTTAAAGGAAACGGTGAATTTTTTCGTCGTTTCGATGTGTAGGATCCCAGAGTTGATCCCAGAGTTCGAGAGGCTAGAATAGATCACACCCGTGCAAGATACGAATTGCGAGATGGTCACGTATTTGGGAACTCCAAGTGAGACTTCGTCCAGTAGTCTGAGTGAGATCGCTTGGCTATGAGCAATTATGAGTGTTTAATTTTGAAAAGTTGTGGTACTTGAATCCAGCTTGAGACAAATACACGTGACATCGAACATCTGTCGCGAAATTTATCCCAAGCTCCATCCTGAGCACCAGCACCGTCAATTCAACATTCACATCCAGCATCTGTCCCAAACACCCACGCAATGTCTCTCCACCGCTCTCCCACGCTCCTCTCCGCCCTCCGTTCTCTCACCCAACATATTCACACGCCGTACAGCTCCCTCCCAAGAACGACATGCATCTCAGCTTCCGCCATAAGAACATTCTCCAGCACACCCTCCGTCCAAAAAAAGGACGAGAAAAAGAACAAAATCGATCCTCGCATAACGCTGATCAGATACCACATGCAGCATCCCCAGACGCCTCGCCCGTTACGATTGAGTCGCATGCGTGCGCTGAGGCATTGGACGATTCATCGGGCGTGGATGTTAGTGCGGAGGGCGAAGAAGGAGAAGGAGGAGGGGGAATTGATGAGGTTTGTGATTTCTTTGATATCCCTTACGAAACCCCAGATAAAATCCATGGGAAAACTTTCCAGCGGATTGGGCTTGTGGTCTTTGTGGTCTTCGTGGTCTGAAATGAGGTCCCGCAGACCGCCCGACTTTACACGCCCTAATTCTTAAAACATCATGTATCACTGGGACCTCAATCGCGACTTCGATAGATATACTGACGCAAGTGATCATAGAATGTATCAATCCATGCACTCCGCCTGCGAAGAACTACGCACTATGGATCCGCCTACGGCGCCGAATGCAGGCAGGTTATACCGGATCGCGATGGAGAAGAAGGGGATTTTCGGGAAGGGGGGTGTGCCGATTGAGTATGCGCGATTTCAGACAGACACGCCGGCGAAAGAGGCGTGGAATCATGGCTGGACGAGGTGAACAGGCAGGGATTCCTAATAGGGTGAGTGGTTGGTATCGAGTAGGACACGCGAGGATATGGGGCATTGAATCAGGAACGCAGGGAGATTGGAAGATTTTGGGGGTAGGGGCCAGAGAGGAGGATTTTGAAGGTGTGAAAAGGGAAGGAATGCCCAATAAGGATACACGCGGAGGGTGTAGGATCATAGATACGCTTAGATGGGAGCATTGTACACAAGTCATTGAAAGAGAGGTGGAGAAGTCGGGCATCATGTTCATCATGGCTGACTGCTTGCTGTGCGTTATATGTACAATACAAAGGCCAAGTAGACCAACGAACACCAGAACCCAATGTTCAAATCCGACCAACGCTTCATCCACAAACAATGCCGCAAAAAAATCAGCCCGTTGCTCGGACCATAATACCAGAACAGTGCATATCGTAACGAGCCAGATGATTGGAGTACAAATGAGTGGAAGGATCAGTCATGATCAATCATTAAAGCTCCATCTTTCTGCCACCTTTCACCCCATTCATTCCTTCCAAGCGAATTTCGCTCTCCCAACCCAGAAACTTCGATTGACGCAGAGTGAAGGTGTTTTAGCTCCGTACTGAAAAGACTTTTGGTGTACCAGAGGTAGGTTGCCTCCCGAAAAGTTGAAGTATTGGAATGACAGTCTATGAAGAGAACTCGGATTATGTTCGTCCATTAGAAAAAGTGTATGTCGAAAGGTGGCTGCTCCCATTCCAACCGTGCCTTCACTCGCTGGCTTCCCGTCCGTCCGTCGGGTCCAAAGGATTGATCACAGAATGACACAGCATCCACCACCTTCGCCCTTCTCAAACGTAAGCAGAGCAGCTCTCGTAGCAGCCTCAAACACATCATCAACACCCTCTCCCGTCAGCGAAGAACACTCCAAGTATTTTCTCGCTCCGATATCGTTGGCGATTTCCGTTGCATCCCTAGTAGTGACAAATTGTTGTGATCGTTTTCGCATCTCCTCCATAGCGACTGGGTCTTCTCTCAGATCCTTCTTCAGACCGACTAATATTATTGGGACACCTGGACATCGTTCGTTGGCTTCTTCAACCCACTGCGCCTTTATTAGTGTCACTCAGGATTGCGCCGCGGATCCTGTCATACCTTGTGCTTGACGTTGTCTAAAGAGTCGGGAGTGTCGATCGAAAAGCCGATCAGGATGACATGGGCTTTGGAATATGCTAACGGTCGTAATCGTTCATAGTCTTCTTGTCCTGCTGTATCCCACAATGCTAATTGCACACTTTTCCCGTCCACCCGGCAGTCCGTCACGTAATTTTCGAATACTGTTGGGACCTACAACGGTTAGTACTCGAGAGTTACATCCATCACATTGAACTTACGTAGTGCTGAGTACAACAGTTAGCATGAATCTAAGTCATCGGAAGGGAAAGCTTACTGTTGGGAAATAGCCAAGAGTGAAAACGCTGAGAAGAGATGTTTTCCCGCAAGCACCATCACCAATGATGACGAGTTTCCTATGCGATAAGTTAGCATAGCATCATGAGTCCTGCTCGCAGATTCCCGTCCATCGGAGACTTTGAGGAATGTGTCAATGCCGACAGCAGCCAGTGATGTCCCTAATTCAACGATTACAGGCTCGAGGGGTTGGCAGTGATTGAATCCCGCCTACAATCCTTCCCAAGAAATAGTCCATACTGGAAACTTTGTTTACGTACCTCCGCATAACATTTGCTTGTTGTTGAGCCATTGTGCCGGAAAAAGAGAATTGTTGGCTCCGGAGAAAAGGTTGCAGTGTGCGAAAGGTGATCCTATACCAGTGAAGGTAAGGAGAGATGAGAAGTGATCCAAATCCTCCCGAATGAGTCGGGGCGGTTATCTGCCAGAAGGGAAGGTCGTCGATACGAGCCCGAGAAGGTTGTAGGCAAACCTTGGATCTTGTTCGGACGGGTAAGCTGATAGGAGGAGCGTTTCGAAGGACGGCCGCGCAGAGATGAGAGGAAACGAACGAAATGGCGGTATTAACACAGCCGAGTAGGAATAGTTATTCGTAGAAGTGAATTGAAGTATGTTTGACGGCAATGAATGGGAGGGCGGGTAAGGTATTTATTATTTTTGGAGAAGGTTCCAGGATATGCTGCAACTGCTTAAGTTGGAATACCCACTGGGCCACTGGGCTGAGCCTAAGACCGTGCACTGAGGCTTCTTCTTGTGGTTAGACAGACCTGACGATCTGTCGTGATGCGGAGGTTAAAGTTGAAGATGAAGTGGAAGTTGAAGTTGAGCTTGCGTGAATAGTAATGTGATGTGAAATGCCGCGGTAAGAAGGATCAAAGAGAAGGCGAAGTCGTGGAGGACGATAACGTATGTTCGAGTTGTTCGAATGAGGGCATTCAGAGATTTCTTAGTAGAGAAGCAAACTCGCGTCACAATGAATAACAATCGGCGGCTTACTTACAATGCCTAGCCTGCCGCCGTCTGAGGTGGTGCACCTTTCACTTAAACTGTAATCGCTCGCCAAGTCTTCAAGGTTGACGGCGTGCCTGAGCTATAGTATTTATGCCTGAGGCATATGCGACTCAATGTGTATTGGTGAACAGCAACTTCATCTCGTCTCGAAGCTGTAATCCAATTACAAACACAATCAATCCCATGAACTTCGAGGTCGCTATTCGAGTATACACTTACAATTCAATACCTCGACCCAACTACCAACGATTTCCAGCTGTGCGACCTTTCGCAGAGCCGCCTCACCTCCCACAAACACCCCGATACCTCGCTGGAAGAACAGACACCTTGGTGGGGCAAGAAGTGAAATATCCTTTCCACCCTTCCTGTGAGTCCTAGGAATCTTCACGCTCTTAGAAGTATTGGTTTGTTGGCTAATGCGTCCATTTGAAGCAGATTCCGTCCTCTCATGACCCCAGAACGACCCTGCCTCCCATCGGAATGCCCGCGAACCAACGGCAGAAGACTGCCCAATATCCACCTTCTCCCACCTCAAAAACCTCCTCGAAGTACACAAATAAGGATGGTTCGAAATTTATAACTGTCCCCAAAGTCTTCAATATTTCCGAGTCCTCTGAGACATCCCCAGCCATGGCCCAAGCTACAACCAAGACAAACGCTCAAATGCCTACTTCTCCTCCAGCTACTGATGGCTCTGCGCCTGCCGTGAACAGGAAAAAGCAAAAGCGAAGACAGAAACAGGCTGCAAAGCTCGCTGCCGAACAGCCCACAGCTCCCCTAATGAATGGCGCAAGATCTCAGGCCACTCTGAAGGGCCAAATGCAGGATTTGGAGGAACGATTTCGGGACCAAGCTCTGAACGAAGAAGATTACGAGGATAATGGCCAATTTGACCCGGCAGAAGGCGATCCATACTACAGTGATGAGGACGGGGATGCGTATTCAGCATCATACAGTCAGAACGGATCTGCTACAAACGAATATTCCAGAGCCCCTTCGAACCCCTCGGGCAAGAGGGTGAAGAAGAAGAAGAAGTCTAAAGGATTACAATCAGAGCCTCCGGGCCATATGCATCACGGCATGAATGGTTTATCGCACAATCACGTGTCGCTTCCTTTACCTCCATTAGCAACGAACATGCCACGAGGTCCTGGTATATCAAAAGAGAAGATATGGAACACTTCCTCACAAGAAGAGCGCGAGCGTATAAAGGAATTCTGGTTATCATTGGGGGAAGATGAGCGCAAATCACTTGTCAAGGTCGAGAAGGATGCGGTTTTGAAAAAGATGAAGGAACAGCAGAAGCACTCGTGTAGTTGTACGGTATGTGGGAGGAAACGCACTGCTATTGAGGAAGAGCTTGAGGTGCTGTATGATGCATATTACGAAGAGCTCGAGCAGTATGCGAATCATCAAGGGGACGGCGTGCCTCCGATGATGCCTCCACCTCGTCGTTTCGGTGCCATGAGCGGCTTACAGCCTCCAAATCGCCTACCTCCAGCGTTTAACGGCCAACAACCATCACGAGGTAGGATAGTGGAGCAGCTCGGCGATGACGAAGAGGAGGATGATGACGAGGATGAGGAAGAAGGAGACGAGGAGTACAGTGAAGACGATGGAGACGAGGATGACTATAGTGATGAAGAACCGGAAGAGCTTCCGCGTAGTCACGCTACAGACTTTTTCAACTTTGGAAATAGTCTCACGGTACAAGGAGGAATTTTGACCGTAGCGGACGACCTTTTGAAGAATGACGGAAAAAAGTTTATAGAAATGATGGAACAGCTTGCTGAACGTAGGATGGCTCGAGAGGAGGATGCTCGGGTAGCCTTTTCCAACCCACCATATGGCCATCCACCGAATGGCGCTATGCATCCTCATAATCATGCACACAATCACCCCCCTCAGCAAGAGGACGATGAGTATGATGACGAAGACGAGGAAGAAGATGAGTACGACAGCCAGGACGAGGACTATGATGAAGAGGAGATGGTACGTGAAGGTAGCATAAGTAGCGACCTTTCTAACTCCATCCAGGATACCATGACTGAAGAGCAGCGAATGGAGGAAGGACGCCGAATGTTCCAGATATTCGCAGCTCGGATGTTTGAGCAAAGAGTACTTACTGCCTACAAAGACAAAGTCGCAAAAGAACGACAACAGAAGCTACTAGAGGAGTTGGAAGAAGAGAGTAGGGCTGATCAGCTGAAAAAGGCTAAGAAAGCCAAAGATGCCCAGAAGAAAAAGGAGAAGATGGCCCAGAAGAAGCAAGCACTTGCAGAGGAGAAGGCTAAGCGGGATTCTGAAAAGGCTGCCGAAGAAGCTGCTCTCCGTGAAGCTGAGGAGAAGAAAGCCGAGGAGCAGCGCTTGAGAGCAGAAGAGAAGCGCAAGAAAAAAGAGGCTCTCAAAAAAGCAGAGGAAGAAGAACGAGCTCGGAAGGAGGCAGAAAAGCAGCGGCGACTGCAGGAACAGCGAGAACGACAAGCTGAACTTGACCGCAAGCAACGAGAAGCCAAGGAAAAGGAGCGTAAAGACAAGGAAGAATTGAGGTTACGAGAAAGACAAGTAAGAGAGGCCAAGGAGCGCGAACAGAAGGAACGAAAGGAGAAGCTCGAGAATGAGAAGAGGGAAAAGGACGCCCAGAACAAGGCGAACAGAGAGGCCAAGGAGAAGCAAAAGCGGGATGATTTAATCGCTCAGCAGACTACTGCTCAAGCTGCTTTAGTTGCAACTCAGCTCAAACGACCGCCAATTCATTTACCTGCGAGCTTACAACCTCATCCTATTGCATCACCCCATATCCCAATTGCTACCCCTGCAATCCCCAAAGTCCCCACGCCCATCAAGCTTCGAACAACATCATCTCAACCAGAATCCAATTCCTCGGTGCCTCAAACACCACAGACCGGTAGCGCGAGCCAGAACGTATCGCCTGTTCCTTCGACACCGCTGCAAGGTAGTCCCGGCCCCATCGGACCTCCTGGAAAGAATCAAGCACAGAATTTATATCTGCACCATCCTCAAGCAACGTCACCTATGCATGCAGCTTTGAAGAGTCCGCCTGGAATGCACCAAGCAAGCCCATTTGGTGGGATGCCACCGATGAATATGGGCTTCCAGCCAGGCCTGCCCATGATGGGTCCAGGATTTAATTCTGGACGAATGCAGCATGATCCAATGTTCTCCCACCAACCTCAATTCAGACCCATGGCTGGTCCAAATGGAATGCCACTTCACCCTGGCCTCGGGATGCACATGCCACAGGGTAGGGGTTTTCCGTTACCTCATGGACCACCAGGATTTCCACAACAGATTCCAAATGGTCTAGGAGGTATTGGTCAAGCTTTCGGTGCGACAAAAGACGGACCACCGCCACAACCTCACTCGAGACAGCATTCAGGGACCTACGAACCACTAACTCTACAAGCCCAACCAATTGCTAGACCTGCACCTATTGGTCGACCAGGAAGCGTTGTTCATGGCCAGCATCGAAACAATCATGGGAAGAATGACATGGACGACCTAAGTAACCATCTCGGAAGCAGTGCTTTGTTAGACGATTCAGATGAACCATTAAACTCTGGTGCAGGAGCAAGACGATCAAGTGCCGCGCCAGGCGGTATCAATCGCCAACCCTTCGTGACACCATTCGGTATCGATCCCGCTACATACGGCGGTCCCATGAACGGCTACAACGGCTGGGGCGCACCGAACCCTTTCGGTCCCTCTTCTCTCCCTGGCTCAAACTATATGGGGGGTGTAGGCGGCGGGGGAGGATGGGGCTCATCAGCAAACAATTCATTCGGTGCCCATTCCCATCAACCGATGCGCCCTTCCCAACCTCGCTCCATATCTGTCCGCCTCATGCTATGTCGCGCCTGTAAATCTCTCGAAGGAACCACAGCCGATAATTTCTTCCCTCTCAACCTTATCAAAGAGAAAGTTGACCTCTTGAACCCACCAAATGAACAGCCTGTTTCTGAAAAGGAAATACTGGATATCTGTGAGACGGAGGGTAATGGGGTTAACGGTGGTGGTGCTTTTGATATCAGGAACGAAGAGGATGGCAAGCCGGTGTCGATTAGGTTTGGAGATGATGATACGTCGAATAGACCGATGGGTGCACCTGGGGAAATTGGCAGTCCGATAGTGGGTTTTAGTAGTATGAGATCTTTTCCGGGACCGCCTCCTGGTCTTTTCTAGGTGGACTTTGAGCATCCTTTGAATTTAAGATATCCTTCTTCTTTGCATGTCACGCTGAGCCTTTATTTCCTGTATTCCTACTGGTACTTTCTCTTTTTCCTCTTCGGGCGATTGGAGTGCTCGATGATTTTCTGTTCTTTGCACGATCCCATCTATTGCCAACCTGCTTGGTCGGTCTCTATCTCAAACTGACCAAATTGGACCAGTGTTTAGTCTGCGTGTGTCTGATGGGATGTAAGGGCAGGAGAGGGAGTGAGGCACAGATAAGAAGAGCCTGACCGATGCCATGCCATACCATGCCGTGCTTGTAGCATATCTTCATGGATGGAGTTAGTCCCCTGAGGGAGGGAGGGAGGGGGGAAGGGAGGAACAACGAAAGAAAGTATTGTATCTTTGTGAAGTATACCCATTTACTTACACGTTTACGTGTTTGTTCATCTGCTTACTTGTGCATGATTGAGTGAGTGGCATGTGCTTTGTATCTGTATATGGTTTGCGTGTCGTGGTGTTCTTCCATTCCAGTATGAAGACTTAACGTGTGGGTTTTGGAGGTTTGATGTGCACTGTACGGCGTGAAAATGTATTGCTTGATGGAAGTCTAGTGCGACTTTTTCGGTAAGTATGTACTTGGCTATTGATTGCGTTGCAGTTCCTCCGGGACAATGCTACTCGCTGTAGATTTACTTTGTCTGCTCGGAAGGACTTTTTGTCTGGTGAGACTGATGTGGAAGAGGGGTCTAGGGCCGCAGAGCCGCTTCAGCGAAGGTACAGGGGTAGTATTTTCCCTCAAACCTAGCTAAGAATCCCAACATAGACGGCTATCGAGTTGTGAGGAATGAGTACTTTTCCGGTTTTAAGAACGCTGATAATGATGATAACCTCAACAGGGAAGGAAATTCCATGGTCGTTCTCGGCTATCTTAACACTACCCAATTCATGATCATAAATCTCGGTCCTGTGGCGTGAATTATCGGTATTAGCGCATTACTAACGTCATTCCTCGCACAAGTAACACGTTTCTTGCGGTATTGTTACAATAATTTTGTATTCCATGGCTGAGATTTGTGTGCTGTTGCAATCCCATTTACGGATTTCCCAATACGGATTCCCCAATCAAGTGAAAGAATAACCCGATCCGTGTAGCTGCCATTGGAAATAGCCTCTTTTATATCACACGCTCTCTAAATCCCGTGCTTTACCAGTTAGAGGGTGTAGGCATGCGCGGTAAAGGAGGATCATGAAACCTCACAGCAGGTACTGGACTTCGAAATCGGTCATGATGAACTTCAAAACAGCGTCCCTCGCTGTTCACGCCTCCGCTAGCTGTACAAGTGCAGTAACTATCTCATACAAGGTCAGATCAGCATTTTCATTTTCTAAGTCTGAAAGAGACCTTTGAAATAGCGGAAGACATGAAAACCACGTACGAAGTTCCTTGTCGCAGATTTTCCTTCCTTCTAGAACCACTAGGCCGGACGGCAGTTTCGTGATTAGAATCAGTAAGTAGTGCTACTGGTGATGGTGATGGTGATAGTGATGGAATTATCTTGCAGTCGTCGCAGTGATCGAACCGAAACCCATGAGACTCTGTTTTTCTCACAATGAAGGACATCGTGGGGCTCTGAGGAGGGTTTTGCGACTTCTTGTGCTTCTTTCCGGCTGATATTTCTGTTGCTCTTTTTGTCGATTTTTGTCGTAGATTTTGGAGAATTTCGCTTTTTCTCTTTCTATCTGTCTCAGTGGCTTGTTCGTCGTGGCTCTGCGCTCGAGGGGTACGGGTAGGTTCTGGTGTTATTTCTGCGATTGGTGAGAGATAGTAGGTACTGAATGTCGATGTTGGTTCGATCTTTTTTCTGGCTTCTGCGTTCGCTAGAAGTTGATTGTTGCGTTGAGATTTCGATTTCTTGGAATACTTGGGGGTGCAAACGCTTGTAAGATAGGTGTTGAAGCGGGAGAGCTAAGAAATTAATAATTCCAGAAGGACCAGTAGTCTACCTACTAAGTCTACCTAGTCTTCCCGTAATTCAATCTAGTTTAAACCAAAAGACCGCGTGCATGCTAGCCAAAAATGGATGGTGCGGAATTTGAAGTTTTGAGTATATGACATTTCAAAATGAAAGGCTCCAAACCCATGTTACTACTTGAGGAATGTATTTTTAAGGTAAACAGATCCTCGCTTCGCCGAACACAAGAAAACTACATAGGTATCTCTCGTCTTCAGAACTCTTTTAATACTAGCCAAGCTCAGACTCAACCATCGACATCCAGGTCGCGATCCAGTCAAGTCCACAAGGGAGAACCCAATCTCTACTAGATGCGATAGGCTAGGTAGGCTGAGGCCCGTCTCACCAAGCTAAATATCGGGCTGTCAGTGATGTAGATCTGTTTCAGGGTGCTATTTTCGAGCCAAGGGTTCAGGAATCCAAGAATAATTGAGAAGACATCATACTGGCAGCCCACAACAAGAGAATCTAGCCAAATTTCACTGATCTTTGACTGGCGATCCAGCTAGATTCATGTTATCATGGATAGCAACCACCCACTTGTCGGACGTCCCTGCAGTATCAACATGGAACTGGCTTACCAAGGAAGATACCCTGTTCAAATCTTTCGAATCATTATTCGGGAGCGTATTGGTAATATTACGCATCATGGTTAAAAGAAGAAGGGAATTTTGTGACAATTTTCATTTGAAGTTCATTCTCCCCAAAAATAGCGGAACCATCTCCTCGAATTCAATCAGCTTCCTCTGCCAATCAAAGCCTTGCAGAGGTCTGGATCCATCTGCCTTCCTAGGTGATCAAAATCCGCTTTCAGTCCGAATCTCATAGTCGTCGCAATCGTAGATAACGAGATAGCAGAAAGCGCAATCCCAACATCGTGTTCTGCGATCTGTCAGCCGCCTGTATGGAAGTATAGTAACTGAAACTTACAATTAGTAGCTATCGACTCCAAAGACCATCACGTCTACGTTCTCAGCTGAATCCTAGACAGCCTTGCGGACAAACAGAGAATCATCCTCTTCCTCAGAGGCATCCTCAACAGTAGCAGCCTTGAACTTCTGACCCCGCTTCTTAGGACCTTCACCAAGAGACAATTTGTTTGACGCAATGAATGACTGCAGTTGTCTAATCTTCTCCAAGATGGGCTTTCTGGTCAAGACGTGATTAGTCATCTTTAACAGGTCTTGGGTTTCGCTGAGCTGTTTCTCAAAGGCTGAGATGTTCTTCCGGTGGATGGAAATCTCGGAGGCAGTCAATCCCATCTTAGCGTCGAGTTTTCCGTACTGCTTGCTTTGGAATCCGCTGCTTTCGCCCTTCTTGACAGCAACAGGAGGGATATTCTCGTCGCTCTCATCACTCGGACTGTCGAGGATGTCCTTGGAACCAAATGAGAACTTCTTGGCCGTTGAGGGAGTGCTCTTAGTCGTAGCCTTACCCCGACGGGAAGCTTGTCCTCGTCCTCGCCGAGCAGTGTCAACTCCCCGAGTAGAATTTCCCTTCATAACTTCGCCATCCCTTCCAACTCTATCAGATTCGCTCTCCTTGGCTTCCTTGGCTTCTGCGAACTCAGAGTCCGAATCCGGTCCCGACGACAGATCAATGACATCGTACTTCTTGTAGCCGTTGGGAGACTCAGAGTAGTTTTGATTCTTCTTGAACAGATTGGAAGCTCCAGCTGGTTGCATTCGTCCCCTGCCCTCGAAAGGTGAGGTTTGTGGGCCAGACGAACTTGGGGTCTCGGTCTTTGGCGTCACGGGAGTTGAAGATGAACTTGAACCGAAGCCCCTGTGAGGCTTCGATACGTAGCTGTATCTTCCAGCGGATGTTTTGACCTTTATCGGTGGTTCGTAGGCGTCACCGTCATCGCTGGACCAGTCATTGAAGAAGCGTTTGTTGATTCCCTTACCAGATCCTGGACCGGTGGTGGGCTTAACTGGAGTTTCAGGGCCCGGAGAGGTGACTTCGATTGGGTATTTGCCTTTGGCAATCATGATCATCTGCGCATGATGCTTGATGAGAGCGCGCTTCAGCTCTTCTGGATCAATGTGCTTCGTACTCTTCAAGATTGACGTGAAACCGATCTGTTGAGTCTCCAAGTAGTCTTCGAGCCCGGATAGATCCATGATCTGAGGTGGGATTGTGGTCAGCGACAAAACTGAAGTGATGTAAAAGCAGCTGGATATTACTGCGCTGTTTTAAGGGAGTTGCTATGAGGCCAAGGTCCAGGATTAAAAAAGCCGTTGGGGTGTTGTTCTATTGTTATGTTGTTGAGAGATTAGGAAAAAGAAAGAATGTAGGTAAATGGAGGTCGAGGCTACCTTGAGCTACGTCCAGCAAGCGGTGAACGCAATTGAAATAGGCAACAACGTGGTAGAAGCTGAAGTCGTGATCGTAAGCAGACAGTCGGAAATTTCGAGCTTGGGATGAATGAGGGCGTGCAAACACTTGTAGTGAATCCCATCCTACCGCACAGGAGCATAGTACCACGCCCGCTACGGGTAGCACAATTTCCAGTCACACAACGACTCGGTTGCTATTTGCAAGTATTAAAAATCCAGTTCAAATCAGGATTGAAATTTGGTAAAACTTCCGAGACAAATGCACGAAATTTCTTTTTGGTCCCCTAGTCTAGATCTGGCACTCGAACAAAGAACACCCAGTCATTCGGAGACTGTTGAATACAACAAGTTTCTATTGTTTTCTACAGGGTTTTGGTTTGGATTGTTGCAACTCTGCTTGCCGAAGATCGGCACTCTTCACTCCGCGTTGGGATTTGTTTACTCTTGGCATTGCATCGCTTAATCGATCAGCAGCAGCAGCATCATCATCATCACAAATCCGTGCATGTAAGCTAAAGGGTTGACAAAACGATGCGAAGAATCGATAATTTGGCCTCCTATCACTCTATTTCCAGTACTCATCCATATCCTGCAGTACTCGAGATTCGGTAATCAGAAGGAGCTGCTCTTGTCGTTGGTACTCCAGCACATGTCCCTGATCAGCCTACGGATTTTGATCGGAATGATGGTCGAGCGACTTATGGTGCGACTGGATCTTTGACGCAATTCCTATATCATATCAAGATCTCACCTGCTTGGAACGCTGCAAATAAGTTGCGGGACATTTGTTATGGGGATGATTTGGTCTGTAGTGGATTTACTCTTTCGGCAGTACTGAATTCAGGTGCGAATCATGTTTTACATGGAAGTGCACCAATTTTGCAGAGTCAAGTATCGAGCTTTCTGATTTCTCTCTTGATGTAAGCCCCGGCGCTCATATCTGGATTTTTGAATTTTGTATCAGGTGCAGAACCAACATGGACAAATACCATTCTGGTTACTTTGGTGAAGATTATCGATCGTTGAAAACAACGTCGTAAGAGTTGATTTTTAAGCTGTGATGCGCAGACTTGCCGTGAACTCTCGAATACAAGGTGTCAAAAAAATGTCAACCTCCGAGACAGAGCGGACTTTCATTCCTCTTTTCTTCTTTATCTAGACTCCTACCGCAGCTATGTCTGCAGCCAATATAATCTCGGCTTTCTTTGTTTGGATACTGATTTGTTCTAGCAACAAAGAGATCCCTTTGAATATTCCGAGTGCATTGTTCTTCAACTATCATTTTGTTTATCATCGCATGACAATGCCGTTGTTTTCAAGCATCTACACTAACACAATCGAACACTCGGGCTCAAAGATAGAAACAGCGATGATGGATGCCTATGTCATAGCCAGTTCTGCCATCACCTAACAAGCCAGTTCCCCAATCACCAGACTTCAATCCCCCAATCCAAGACACAAATCATCAGCACTTTCGACGACTTCATCTTCAAACATCACTATGTCTGCCTTCGCAAATACACAAACCGGATCTACCTTTTCTGTTGACCAGACTGGGCTAGTCCAAGACACTGAAAGATTATTGTCCCCTCAACTCAGGATCGTTCCTGATGGCTCTCCTATTCTGGTAGGTCAAGACGGCCAGAACAAGTGTAGCATCTGCTGGGGGTCATATGCGGAAAGTGTCGAATCGGGCAATGGCTGTGCTGGCGGTGGACCTCGGATTCTCAGCTGCAGCCACGTCTTCGGTAGGGACTGCATCATAGACTCGATGCTGGCCGGTAATAACAACAGTTGTCCAATCTGCCGAAAGCTCTTCCACTTAAGGGAGGCAGGTAAGTTCTTTTCTCAAGGTATTATGGATGATTTGAGAGCGCAGATTGAATTCAACGCTGGTATTCAAGACCCCGTTAACAATGACTTAAGTCTCCTCGCGAGAGAGGCATTCCACATATGCCTGATACCTACCTACAATTTCGTGGAGCTCACAATGGACGTTGCTAGCCGCGATCCAATCCTCACACGAAAAGATATCATAATATACGGTTTAGGCTGGATCATCACTCAGACCGTGTACGTTGTGGCATTCGCAGTCTGGATACCCTTCGTAGCCTCTATTTGTATCTTGATTATGCTGAGATACGAGATTCGAAGGATACCACTCTATTTGAGAAGACTACTGTCCTTCTTTACTCGTCAGCAGCATATCACTTACTATTTGGGAATGCTTATCCTGGTTTCGGTTGTAAATTTCGAGATGTTCCTAAGATGGGCAGGTCCGTGGCCGATGCTTGAAATCATGTTCCCTCCAGATTCGCGGGTCTGGTATGGCTACTCCTGGATCATCGACCAAATATTTGGTGTGGGCATGTATGTGGCGTCGTGGAACGACCCTCAATTTGATATGCCTGAACTACAGTGAGATAACATCTCACATCTGTGCGTGATTTGCGCAATAAAATGTATTCTAATCAATTTCTCTGCTCAATGATCCTTTTCATTACATTCTTCCAAGTGATTTTTAGCTTCGTCTGGTACCCCGAGGCAAACACAGTCCTTGCTATGAGTATAGAAAGCTTTATACTGCTAATGGCGGGTCAAATTCCGATTATAGTCTCCAGAGTTATTGCCGCTACTGTAAACAATCTAATAAAATGAGCTTCAATCAGCGATTTCAAAGGATAGACCGGTTGTCAACGATCCAGCAGAGCTAACTTATAGTAGGAGATTTATTTCTTCAATCTTATAAATGATACCAATAACGGAGCATCTCGCATTCAGATGTATGAAGATTACTTAACCATTAAGTCTGACTGATAGTCGGGTCATGTAGAAAAGCGTGATCAAATCTCGCTTCTGAGCCCTAAAATAGCTATAGAGATCCTAGATAGTAGCTAAGCGGGAGACAACCGCCTATCGTAGGCTCTTATTTGTCTTTCTAAAAATGTATCACTTTTCTGTTTTTGTGAATTCGTCGGGATAAAATATAAGTTACATATGACTTCGATGAGTAAGATAGATCGATATTTTTGCCTTTCAAAAAACTAAGAATCAAGTCCTTAGGCAACCCAGTTTAGTCTTTAGCCTATCTCTTATAAGCGGCTAAAAAACTACCTAGTGAAGCCTTAGACCTGAATACCCTAACCGACGGTTAAGAAATGCGCTGGCTTGAATTGAGGCAAAGTCAGACAATTCGGATTCTCCTGCTCATCAAAAAACTATCAACTCTGAAACATAATTTCAGGTAACATCCTGAGATACTTTTGCAAGTTTTGTCTAGGTTACTTACTTAAGAAGCTATTTCACAGGCACACCGCACATCTGTTCGGTAATTTGCCTAGTCTCAACAAATGAAACAGTTAAAAACTGAGGCTTTCACAGAGAGCCTGTACCCTTTGTTTCGCTCCAAGGCGATGTTGCAGAAAATCGTCGGAATTCATTCTAGAAAAGATTTATTTATCTGATAGAACACTGTTCATGCAGTTTTTCATCTATCAAGTCTCTGTCTGGTACAGAAATTAAGCGAGCTCTGTTCACTGACGAAGAACACAGTACATAGCTGGGTGGGATTTGCATAAAGATGACTTGGGTGCTAGTGTAGCCAGCCACCAGCCAGAGCCTGAAATTAAGGTCAATTGCTCTTCCAACCAGAAGCAGAGTGACAGACTATTGGGTGTGATATTTTGTTAGTAGTACGTCCGCTATTCAAGGAACTCGGTTAATTATCCAATTACCTTACCGCTTCTGATAGCTTCGCAATTATTTAATTCGATACCTAGGAGCAATCCTCTTCACTAGCTTTGATCATCTCATCACACGCTAGCTCTTAAGACTGACTAGTGTAGACATATGAAAATTTAGTGTGAATTTGGTAGGGTTGTCTTATGGCAGCGTTAAGCCCTCTTTCGAGTCAATCTTCCTTGCTTTCGGGATCTAAAGATCACATTTCAAAATTGTCCAGTAAGCTTTCTAGGGTTCCTCTCACACACCCTGAATATTCAAAGATGGCGATATTCATGACGAAACCCACGCCGACTCCACCCGAAACCAAACTCTTTGCACCCAGTGCTCATACATCGAGTTTACCTCCACAGGACTAGGTGCGCGTGCCCCCAGCATGCAACCCGTCTCCGACCGCAGGTGTCCCCGATGCCTCGTAGCACTTTAAGGAACCATCTTACCCGCCAAGCACAATGACCACATCTTGCAAGACTACAACCTCGGTCCTTCGCAGCGACCGTATCGTAAAGACGTCCTTCTTCTCTTCCCGACTACTGACGATCTTAACAGTTTCGCGAAAGACACTTCAAAGTTCATAAGTCCGAGGATGCGTCTAGTCCCCAGAGGGGCATTGGTCCTTGACGAGCAAGAGGTATGCGCCATCTGCTTTGGCATATTCCATACAAGTCCTGAAAATATCATGAACGGATGTACTGGCAGGAAGGCGGTCATGCTTCCATGCGGACATAAATCTTGGCCCATGGATTTATCGGTTCTTGATCATGGTCTCTCTTCGACCACTATTTACTGTCGTTGATGCAATCATGGTCTGTGGTCAACATATGGGTCCGCGCAAGGAGTTCATAGCAACGTGGGAATCGATGATTGAAGATACTATGTTACAGTTTCTCATATTTATCTCTACGGTCTTCTTTGTAGTTAAATTTAGTCTGCAGTGGAGTGCGGGTATATTGAACATAAATCGGACTCGAAACATTTTCGATCGAGTCTGGAATCGTGTCCAAAACTTGGTAGTTGATGGTATCAACCGTGCTGAATAGGCCACTTGGACTCGTAAGTTCTTCGAGAACTTCCATTCACAGCATAGTTCATTAGAATATCCAGATGATTGCTGGAATCCATCATAAGAAAATTATAAAATGCTATCTTCACGTATGATTGCTATAGCATTGCCTTGTTCACAAGTAAAGGGATACACAGATAATAGTAGTGACCCGGAAATGGAACAACCAACTGAGGACAGTTCGAAAGCAAATCACTAAGGAGCAGTTCTACTGCAACATGTAAGATCCTTTGCGTTCTTTTCTTGCCAAGGAAATAAATCGAAAGGCCAATCTCCTCTGCAGTATCTTGGGATTCGATATCGATGCTAGCGTTTTGGCTTTAATGAAGTTATCAAAAGGAATTGCTAATCTAGGACCTCCCTCTAGTAGTTGCAGGATATCATAAACCCATGTAAGCTCCGAGGACGGCTAAACTTATTTTCATGTATTCCATAATTTGCATCGGGTCTTTTTATTACTTCACCAGACAAGAACCAGTGGCCTCGACCTCTCGAGGTAACAGCTCTTATGTGAAAAAGATAGACGTGTTGTTTTTCAATCAAGCGCACTGATGTGGACCTCAGTAAATCAAGGACACTAAGCAGTTCGAATAAAATTATACCAGATGCCCAAGGCCCAAGGTTTCAGTTCGAATAGAGGTATTTTCTGATTGCTGAATTAAAAAGGGATGAATCAATAGTGGTAATCTTGCCTTTCTAATTTCAGTTGTTAGTAGTGACCATTTGTGGTTGGACTACTTTCGCTCCATAGAGTCGCAGTCTCTTCTATGCAAGTGATTGTCCCTAGGACGTCTTCTGTCGATTCATCACGAGCCCCTAGCTTTTCAAGGAGTGTAAACGGATGAGGACAACAGGAATGGTGCATTTCTAGCCCTATTTGTGTGCTATCGAATACCGTCCTAACCACCAATGCGGTTTTTGAAAAGAAAATATATTTAGAGCTAGAAAGGAACTTGGTGCCGTCCAGTGTGCGAAATGATTAGATTAGATTAGATTAACTTGACTTAATCTAATCTAATCAAATTATAATTGATTTAATTAATTAGAAAATCAATTAAGTCATATGATAGAAGACTAAGCTAAATATAGATTAGAGAGTCGCTTAAGTCTCCTCTTCAAGCTCCGATATTTATAAGAGGTTTCGAGAAGCTATTATAATAAAGGAAAACAATTTATAAGAGATCTAAAAATTATATAATTGAATATTTAACTTACTAAAAAAATATCTTATATATAACTAGCTTCTTAAAAAACTTAGGAAATTTTAGACTATTATTATATTAGTAAGCTAATTAATTAAATCTTGATTAACTCTAATTCTTAATCTAATCAAAGGACGAAATAAGTTAATTTAATCTAATCTAATTTTAATTGATTTACTCGATTAATAATCAATTAACTTGATTATTTTTGCGTATACTGGTGCCGTCCCCGAGTAAATCAAAGAGATTCATGCAACCGACAAAGTTCAAGTCGCATCCGTCAGCGGATATATTACCAAAACGGTTCTTTGCTACTTCCTTTCTCTTCGAGGTAGAGGAATACAAAACTTTCCTCTTCATGCCTCCTAGCTTAGCAGGCATGAAAGCGTTAGCAAGATAACCCACAACTAAAAAATTATTGACATTCAGACTTCTCTCCTCTGGCCCTCTTCAAACCCTCTAACATGAATCCTTCCTCCACCAGTTTGAAACCTACAGGAAGACTCACAAATCGCCATCATCAAACGCTCTGCTAGCCATCAAGAAAAACGGCACGCCATTTTGGAACATGTCCCTATTCGAATCTTCAGCATGGGATTTCCACATATCGGGATCAGGATCAAGGAAAGGAGATAAAATTTTGATCCAAAGCCATGAATATTATAAGCGGGAGCATTTACGTACTGGAAGAAAAGCGCCTTGCATGTCCCAGCTGCTTTGGTGCGTGCTGTAAAGCGCGCTGGTTGGCCTCCACTAACTCGCTCTTCAGACCAACATCTCAAACCCGGTTTCTCTGCAGGCTATCAGCCTGCTCAATGGGTACGTACTAACAGTGAATCCATGAATATATCCCCGCGAAATCAGGATCGGCGAATCACCTGCTGAGGTTGTGATAGTCTTGCCATTCAAATAAAAGATATGGTACCTCCTACAACTGTCATCATTTCGTCGTGGTTCTACTCCAGCAATACCTCAGTCAATTAGCTCTAAAAATGAGGATGGGAAAGTGGTGAGGAGAGGGGAGGAAAAGAGGATACACTCGATGCCATTGCTTGGGGATGGCAAGGATCTCGAAATCGGATTTGCCATCGTTGGTTGTGTCGCTCTAATTTTGGGATTCTGAGTCTGAGGGCTTATTCTATGGTATGTGTCATCTTAATATGCTTTACGGTTCATAAGAATTATGCCATTACGTGGTCATTGCGTAGACACATATTAATGCCCTGTTATATGATTAGTTTGGTAAACATATATAGGTTGGGGCACAGCCTCGCTTACTTTTCCAATAGCCACTGACGGAAGTTCTTCGATTTGAGACTCCATAGTGATGAAAGAAATGTATACGGTAACTAGTCGATGAGAGTTTTGGATGTTGGTTTAAAGTGACGGCAGAACTGGCACAGTGCTCCTTACAGTGAAGAGGAGTGGGTTGAAGAACGATTTTCGGCCTACTCTTCTTCCGCCAAAGACCCTGTGTACGAGGGCTCTTCTATGATTGCCTGCAACCAAGGGGTGAGCATCTGGCGGGTAAGTAAATACATAGGTACTTCGAAGCTTTCAGAGATTTCCATGATGGGAATTCGATTATATCACCCAACGCCCTGGTGGAGAGGGGGAATTTTCGAAGGCTGTCGCAGTGTCACGAAATACTCACCGGATAATCCATTGCGATTCGGAAATTGGACATTGTGTAAATCAGCTACATACCTCCTTCAGCCAGCAGCAATTTCATCTGCTTCATCTTCCCACTCCCCTTTATCCTCCATTTCCTCATTCAAATCCATCTCACCATCTCCTTCAAGTCCCTCTGAATCCCATTCATCGACGTCCATCTCATCGTCATCATCATCAGCCTCACCTCCTTTCTCGGTTTTGGTATTGGCTTTCTTCTTCTTCTCGACATTCTCCTTCTGAATCTTTTGCCTTGCTGCCTTTTGCTGTCTTTTCTGCTCCCATTTCTTATCCAGCGCCTTGACTTCGTCCTTAGACTTGCTGATGTACTCATGCCACATGATCTTACCATTACAGACACCTTCCTCAACCTTCGTCATACGTAGCTTCATCCTAGGACCCAACTCCACCATTTTGACAGCCCGCTTTTCTATGCCGCCTCTGGTGCTATCTTTTTTGCCATCTGCTTCAGATCGATCTCTTCTGCGCTTGGAGAGAATCTTCTTGGCCCGGGTCTCGACGACTTCGACTTCTGCATCCGTATCGACCTCACTTCCACTCGTAGCTCCATCTGTGACGTATCCGTCACCTCCATCGCCGCCAATCATATAGTCTGCGATATCTGACATCTTTCCAAGATTAGGCAGTCCGCCCTTCTTAGTTTTCCCCGACTTCTGAGAGTGAAGAAGCTTTTCGGCCGCATTTAATCTGCGCAGAGGTTTCGAGAGACCAAGCGCTTTAGTTGTGATTGCGTAGTGTCGAAGATTGAGAGTGTAGGTTCCGTCGCCATCGATCGAGGGTTCGCGGTTTAGAAGGAGGACTCGTCGAATCGAGGCGAGAGGGGTGGTTTGTGGAGCGATGGGAGGGAAGAGAGATTGGAATATCGTTGTGACTAGAGATTCGAGATGCTTAGGTATTTTGTTGGGTGAGTCTGTTTCGGATGCTGGGGATGTGAAATTGTTCATTACAAGCTATACAACTATTAGTAAAGAATTCGCATTAGGAAGCACAATCATACCAATGGCGCCGTTAAGTATTCCTTACCACCACCCTTTGGATGCTTCAAAGCTTTCCGGATATCTTTACATAACGAGTACTTCTCCACATTGAAATGTAACGTTGGTCCTCTCGGGGTTATAGCCAGTCGCATATTCGTGTTTCCGGATTCGGATCTCGAGAACAGCATGAGATGGCTCACGCCCAGCGGACCAGCCATTGTCAAGTAATCCCTCAGTCGATTCGCCCTTCTTTCCTTCAGTCTTGAGGCTGTTCCGGGTTCCATCATTAAGCGTGTATCCTTTACCAATTGACTGACACTAGGTCCAACTTCTCCAGCTCCAATCCGAATGATCATGCTCTTCGGCGCGTTTGAAGGTTTCTTCGCCACGGCTGGCCCTGCACCGGATGGGCCATTATTTGCACCCAAATGGGTGCGCTTCTTGGTTCGTCTTCTTGCCATAGTTGTAGATTGTATACGGGCGGTTGTAACTTCGGAAAATGAAGTTCGAAATAATTTGGATGGAGAGAAATATTTGCGCCCGCCAATCGGATAAGAGAGCGCGATAAGCTGATAAGGTCCACTAAAAAAGATTCAGTCCTCCTTCCCAATTGACCGCTCTTGACTTATCTTCTCCTCTTACAAACCTCACAATCACCTACAGCATATTCACAATGGCGCCCTCAGTTAAAAGACGTAAAACAGATGAGAACGTCCCCTCGGGTTTACTTAAACAGAGCAAGAAGCACAAGAAGGTAGCTGGGAACATCGCAGAACCAACCGAAGCTTCATCTTGTTCCAATACCGAGCATGCCACAAATGCGACCACAGCCGATGGCGATGCCGATGAACTAGACTTAGTAGAGGAAGGAGGCGATGCAGGAAAGGAAGCGCCCAAGAGCTTTAAAGAGCTGGTATGTGAGCCTCTAGAGCGCGAATGATGTAATGTTATATCCATATATATACTCATGCGATCCAGGGAATTGTCGATGAACTATGCGACGCATGCACTGCCCTCGGCTACAAGGCACCTACGCCTATTCAAGTCGAGTCGATACCCCTCGCACTTCAGGATCGAGATTTGATTGCTCTGGCGGAGACTGGAAGTGGAAAGACCGCTGCCTTTGCGCTGCCAATTCTCCAGGCGCTCCTTGACAAACCACAACCATTCTTCGGTCTTGTCATTGCGCCAACCCGCGAACTGGCATACCAGATCTCCCAAGCCTTCGAAGCTTTGGGTTCCAAGATCGCAGTACGATGTGCCGTCATCGTGGGTGGTATGGATATGGTACCACAAGCAATTGCGCTCGGCAAGAAACCGCATATAATTGTCGCAACTCCAGGAAGATTGCTGGATCACCTGGAAAACACGAAAGGATTCTCGTTGCGAGCACTGAAGCACTTGGTAATGGACGAGGCTGATCGGTTACTCGATCTAGATTTCGGACCAATTCTCGACAAGATCTTAAAAGTCATTCCTCGAGAACGCCGGACATACCTCTTCTCCGCTACCATGAGCTCGAAGATCGAGAGCTTGCAAAGAGCAAGTTTGAGAGATCCTCTCCGAGTCAGCGTTAGTACCAAATATCAGACTGTCTCGACGCTGATCCAGAATTACCTCTTTATCCCGCTCATCCACAAGGATGTCTACCTAGTCTACCTAATGAACGAATTTGTCGGCCAGTCCGCCATCATCTTCACCCGAACGGTCAACGAGACGCAGCGCCTAGCCATTCTGCTGCGCTCTCTGGGCTTTGGCGCGATTCCACTTCATGGTCAACTCTCCCAAACCGCTCGTCTGGGTGCCCTCAACAAGTTCCGAGCGGGTACTCGAAAGATCCTCGTAGCCACCGATGTCGCCGCACGTGGTTTAGATATTCCATCTGTAGATATTGTCATGAACTACGACTTACCACCAGACAGCAAAACATACATCCATCGCGTAGGACGTACCGCAAGAGCTGGTAAGTCCGGTCATGCATTCAGTATTGTTACACAATACGATGTGGAGATCTTCAAGCGCACAGAGGCTGCTTTGAAGATGCAATTAGATGAATACGAGCCCGTCAAAGAAGAAGTTATGGTTTTCAAGGAGAGAGTTGAGGAAGCACAGCGCAATGCGAGGAACGAGATGAAGAATTTGCATGAAGACCGCGGGAATAGGGGATCCGTACTAAAAGGCCGTCGTCCCAAAACTGGAGGCGCGAAACGTGGAAGAGATGATATGGACAGAGAAGAGGGTTAGTTTGATGTTTGATGGGAAGAAAAGCGAAATTTCGTGTGTTTTCAGCTAACGTCTTGGATGCCCCCAGGTGGGCAGATGATGAAGACGAAAGCTCTCTGGTTTTAGTGTAGGTAATACCAAGTTCATGTATATGTTAATAGTTCCAAAGGGTTTTAAGCTCCCACATCACGGCGTATTTGCGGTGTTCAAAGTCCGTGAAATTGCGTGCCATCTATGCTCATTTTCATAAGATTTTATTCTTCAAGTCTCTTTGTAAAAAAGAAGAGACTTCGGGTGGGAAGGCTCTGTAGAATATTCTGCATGTGGCAGCTACAGGTCAACTTACGGACTGGGTGCTCGGACCGGCTATTCTTCTAGATGGACGTCCATCACGATGGAGGACCATTCCTATTATTCAGCACAGATCTGGGTAAGTAAACCTGGCGTATCAAATAGTCAAGCCTCTAGAACTTTCCAGATCAGAGCTAGCCTTCTGCGATGAAGCAACACCACCTATTTAACACTCAACTGAACTGATCCCTTTCCAGTAAAGCAATCACTTTAAGATTCGTACCTGATAGTAAGAGTAAGCGCATTACTCAAGATTTTCACTAAAGTAAAGTCATCGAATATTTACATGACATCGAAAATTGACGATGTGCAACAAAAGTCTTGCATTGGAAAGCCAGAAGCGGTCCGGCTTATTTTCGGATAAAGGTGCATGTATCTGGCGAAACGAGTTTAACTTGGAACTATTTCCTTGCTAGAGACACAGATGATTGTCCGGACTTTAATTAATGCTTCGGTCCAAAACAAGGTGGACTTTCTCATCAGGCACATTATTACGAGCAAGTTTTCTTTACAGTATTCTGATCTTGGGGTGTACAGATCGTTTGAGCCGTGAAGTCAGCTCTGACCTAGGCGAAGATGAAATAGGGCCAAGCCACGGGTCGAAAATGCAATAGACTTCGCTGCCAATAAACTTTGAACCACATGGGCTTTCAAAAGGTGTATCTGATTGCGAGGTCTCCTCAACTCTAACCAAAAGAGTCTTTCTAGCACCAGTTCACTACCAAGTGCAAGAAGCCAAAATAATTTCGCACCCTGGAAGCGAAGTATCGTTCATCCAACGCCGAGCCTTTCAGCCACTTCAGAGTGCATCAGATTGGTCTAGAAGGTACTAAGAATAGCCATCAAATAGTTCTTGACATGTGAAATCCCAGGAATTGGTAAGGGAAAACTTTAGCCGTCTGAACACTTAATAGACCTGACTATCATCATACCTGCCCCTATATGTTCTAAAAATTGCCTGCGGTAAGATCTCCCAGGATATTCAGATGAAAGAAAAAATGCCTCAGAAACCAACTTGGCAGCAATCATACGCTACAGCCAAGATCGAATGTATCCTCCAAGCATAAACCGATTGTCTATTTCGTCGGACGATACCAGTACAGGCAACATGGTGGCCCAAACGTAGCTGTCACGGATCATATAACAAATCAAGTAACGGGAGCCAAGAGCTTCGAAGAACATTACCTGGGTTGTTCTGAGACGGTTACATGTGAAGCGATGGTGTTGTTTGTTTCGAAAATGATGATCGAGCGGGAGATTCCCTATTGGTTGTCTAAGCGAGACTTGCAATGGCGCCTGGTGGAGTGATGTTTGGGAATAACGATATCCCACTAGCGGTTACACTTGGCATAAAGCAGATATGAGCTGATGTGGAGATGATCTATCTTGAGATTCATTGATGGTACTGCATGTTTCATGGTGTGTTTATGGATGATAGATAGCAAAATAAATACTACTAGCTACCTCCAGAGATATCAATTTATTCAAGCAGCCGGCTCTTCTTTCAATTAACTGAAAATCTATGTCCTGGAGACACTTGAGACATACTCAACTACTATCTAATACTATAATTTCAAGAACCGACTTGAAGAGCTTAAGCTTGAGTTTGATTTTGCAAGCGAGACTTTCCAACAGAAAAGGAACGGCCACGATCAAACAACAACAAAATGTCAGCATCAAGACTCAGGACCGTGTCAAATGTCTGGCCTCCGTGGTTGCCAGGCGCTCTTACTGGGGTAGAAAACCATCTCCTAGCTTCTCAGACCGCCCCCGCACCCCTCCTATCCATGGCTTCTTTCAAAACTCTCTCTACCACTTCTATTTTATCTCCCAAACCAATTCCAAGAGTAGCAAGACCTAATCGCCTTCTCCGCTCAGCAGCCACTCTCCCCAACTACGCCTCAATTCCAAGCGCACTCTTTCAACCACAGCCTCAGCACAAGAACCGGCAAATTCGCCTCTTCCACCAGCACCGCCAACAATCAAACATCAACAAGCAAAGCAGAGACTTCGAAACAGCAGCACAATTGGTCAAGCCACAAACCTCCGCTTATGAGCCCGCAGAGTCAAATTCAGTTCCAAAATGGACACCTCCCGCCTCCCTCGAAGACAGGCCCGTCTGCATCATCGGGGCAGGCGTTCTAGGTCGACGCCTCGCCGTCCTCTGGGCATCGAGATCTCGTCCCGTGGCACTATACGACACTTCACCCTCAGCTCTGAAATCAAGTCGTGCTTTCATAGCTGGTGAACTGGCTACATACTGTGCGGAAAACGGAACACAACCAGGCCATGTATCTATCTCGTCTACACTCGAAGATGTGGTCCAGAACGCTTGGATGGTCATCGAAGCTGTGCCCGAGGATTTAGAAGTCAAAATCAGTTTGTTGGGACAACTTGATCGCATAGTTGCGAAAGATGTGGTGATTGCTACGAATAGTGAGGGGTTTAGGAGCCAGGAGTTGGTTGGCGAGGTGTCGAATAAGGAGAGGGTGTTGAACACGCTGTATTATATTCCACCAAAGAATAAGTGTGTTGAGATGATGAGTTGTGGATATACTTCTCCTTCTGTCATACTGTTTCTTGCGGGGGAGATGAAAGGTATGGGCTTGAAGCCTATCGCTGTTCCGGGTGGAGGAATTAAGAGCATGATCTTCCCACGTATATAGAGCGCTGTGAAGAAAGATACTTTGAAGATCCTAAGTGAAGGCCAGGCTGATCCGGAGGAAGTCGATGTTCTGTTCCGGGATTTCTTTGGTTCGGAGAAAGGGGTTTGTGAGATGATGGATGAGGTTGGACTTGATACTGTGCTAAAGAGCGAGAAAAGTCGCCTGCCGAACACGAGGGGAAGTGATTGCTTTTGGGGTGCCAAGGGAGAAGAGCATGTTGAGTGGTTACAGAGAGAGTTTGTTAGGAAGGGAAAGTTGGGAGACAAGACTGGTGAAGGATTGATTGTGAAGAGGAGGAGGAGTGTGAAGGGAAAGAAGGCAAAGGATTCTGCTGGGCAGGAGGCCTGGGAGAAAAACTCTGTTGATGTGTATGGACTGTAAATTCTTGTGGTATTGTGGGCGTTGGGGGCTAGATAAAAAAGGCTGGTCCATTGACGACTTTATGGATGAATTTGATTGTCTAAAAAATGATTGGACGGAAAGAGCGAGACAAAAAATACTCTTCGGACTAATTCATGTAGAAACCAACAAAAGGGTATGAACGATTACCACGTACTCTGACCTTTGCGGAAGGGAAACAAAAATGCTTGACATTGCCCCCTTCTATAAGACATCCGGTGAAGTGCATCCCATCATGTTACATCTTTCCCACCTACAATCCCATCAGCTCCTTTAGAATAATCTCAGTAGCTTTCTCTTTAACAAGCAAAGCAGTCGAATATATGTTGGCCCCAACCATCTTAATCACGATCGATGAATCTGATACCATTAGTACCCCTCACTGATTCAAGAGCCAAAGAAGAGAACATACCAGCAACTTTCAATCCTTCCACACCATAAACATTCAAGTGCTCATCCACGACATCCCCCTTCTCTAAAGATTCCATGGAGCAAGTGCCCAGTCAATGCCACAGGTAGCCGAGTTATCGGGCGACTAAGGTGGAGGGGCATGGCTGTTTTCGCTTAAAGTTGTTATGATCGATCGATCTACTACCATGCGAGGCTTTTCGGATTTGTGACGGACGTCTCCGTAAGCCCGGTCCACCCTACTAAAATATATTAGTAAACACGTAGGATGATAAAATCTATCAACTAAAATTCAATCGATATCTGAAGAGTGTATTAGTCGAGACGGAGGGATTACTAGTTAATAGTTTTTTACATTGAACTATAGTGTTTTGTACGGAATCCAAATGTCTTGTCACGATCAGAATTCATAGGTAATTTAGTTTTGGTACATTTAGTAGGGCATCCAGAGACGTCCGTTCACGAATTACGATAGCCTCGATGTAGTGCGGTGTTGTATGGCTGGCTGAAGCCTGAAGATACAGTCCGGTTGTTGCGTTCCAAGAAATGAGATCGAAACTTCATACGCATGTTGTGTTAAATCAATGAGAATCATAATCGTAAGTTTCCCTCGAGGATATGTAGATCGAGAAAATCGTGGAATTTGAATTGAATACCAATTGATAACTGCAGCTTTGTCCAACAGTCTCCGAGTAATCATACATCAATATATTTCATGAAACAACGCCTAATGAACGATTGAAGTAAGAAAACACCAATCATGACCATCTCCCGTGGGAAGATCAGATCCTTTTCTGTGGACCAGTACCCTTGGTGAAAACACTATCCACCGAAGGATCCAATTTGACCATAGTGCGGAAGTTCCTTGGATTAGCACATGTAGTGGCAGAAAGACAGATTCCGTAGCCACAGCAAGTGCCAACCGCGCAGAAGAGACCATCGCCGCAATCAGAGGTAGTGGTACAGCCTGGGGGGCCCCCACAGCTTCCATTAACAGTGTCGGCGCAGAAGGCGTTACCGGCGTCCGATGCGAGGCAGAAACAGGCAGTATGAGCTCCACATGCGGCGAGTTGATTTACTTCGCATTTGTAAGCCTCCTGGCCCGATTCGCATAAGAGTGGTCCGGGCGCGGGCAGTGTCGTGCACACGCTGTTGGTGCAGGAGTCACCGGTAGGGCACTGAGGATGTGTTAGTCTGCGAAGATCTTATACCAGGCGATGCATGAGACGGACAAACGGGTGGAAGTTAATAGGGGACTGAATAAATACTTACAATATTACCGCAAGAACCGCAATTATTAGGATCACTCGTCAAATCAAAGCCTTCTGGACAAGTTGGTTGGGGAAACAAAAGCCAAATACAATCGCCTGGACCGGCATTGAGAGTCGCAACCGCCAAATCCGGACCCTCTCCATAGACAGTGCCGTAGTAAGGCAACGGGTTGACGAAGTCGCCATAGAAAAACAGGCATTGGTATGGACGATCACGATTCGCTATACCTTCGGTTGAGGCGACGCAGAAGCGCTGATCGATGTCTGGTTTACCAGCGCAGAGGCCACAGGGTTCAAGTACTAGTTCACTACCGTCAAATTTAGGACCCTCACCGTTGCTGGTTGCATTCGCGGTGACACACAGACCCGAGTCAACGTGGTATAGATAGCCAAAGTTGGAGCACTCGTCTGTGGCTGGAAGGATGCTGTTGGGGACTTGATAGTATGCGAAGCCATCTGTTGGGGTTGGTTCGTGGTTTTTCTCCGCGTAGGCCTTGTCACCGAAAGTTTTTCCGAGGAATCCAAAGGAGTAGGTAATTTCATTATATGTGTAAACAGCGGGAGTTGGAAGGTTTGCTAGCGTCCCGTTACCGATTTCTGTGGGATACTCGCCGGGAAAGTAGATGAATGCGCATGAGTCCTCTGTATGTGAATATGAGCGCCGTTCTACTATTGGAGAAGAAGTCTACCATTGGAGAAGAAGTAGTAAGGGAACAAATTACCTGTTGGAGTTGGTGAAGGAACATTCTCTGTGCTGGACGGGATAATCACAACACTTGAAGATATCAGAATATCTACCAAGGTTGACGATAAAGCAGAGGCGCTAGGTAGCAAGAGCACCTCAGTCGAGCTCGAGGGAATCGTACGGGGCCCAGAAGAAGGCACTGGGATCTCCACCGACCTCGAAGGAACACCAGTTGCCGAGTAATAAGTAGAAAGTACCAGGCTAGTAGATTGATCCGCAGGAATGGACTCCGGGGGTGGTACGACTGGTGTTGTTGCAGGTGGCGAGACAGGCGTCGTCGTCGCGATCTCCGAACTGTCTTTTGTTCTTGTATAGGTACATGGACAATCTACGTCAAAGATTAGCTGGGACCCAGAAAAACTCGGTGGAAAGAGGACCGCCTTACCAGTAATCGTAAGCGCCGTAGCCTCCGTAATCGTGTAAGTCTTAGTACCATGGATGAAAGTCGTTGGGCTAGGACAAAAAGTCGTTAACACGCTCGTTGTGATAGTCGTATACTCAAAAACCGGGTCGTCCGCCGGAGTAGGAGCAGGAGCAGGGACGTTTGTATGACTTGGCGGATTCAGAGTGTGAGACTCAGTGATAGTGGTATCGATGCAGGTCGCGGAAGGGATCGTGGTAGTGCAGCCAGCAATAGTAGCTACAGTGCTAGAGGGGAAACAGGTGCTGATGTGGATTGGTTTCTCTTCTACGGTGTAGACGACGCAGAGGCTGTTCATGGGCTCGAAGAGCATGGCGCCTAGCTGGGCGAGTGCCAGGGTCGGCAGTGTAAGGATCTTGAACTTCATGATCGCTGAGGAACGGAATGTAATGTGAAAGAGAGTAAGAAGAGATGATGAGGGGTTGAAGTGATGAGATGAGAAGTTGTATTGTATTTAAGGGGAGTCACGGACGCGAATGTCTTCAATCACTGTCTGGAATGTGCATCCATATCAGAACGAGAAGCGCGATGGAAATGTCTCAAATCGCACCGTGGCAGGAAGAGAAATGTGCAAGCCTGCCGAGATATGAGCGAACTCCATTCAGGTAATTTGAGTGGTCTCAGTTCGATTGCTCAGCTTCTAGCATTGTGAGAATAAGACATTGAATTTTGGCTTTACCTTCTGTAAAAGGTCAATTCAACGCCGATGAACGTAAGGTAGAGACCAAAAAGTAAGCCTCCCAACCACCTCTTTGCTCCGATAAAAGTAATGAGCATCAATAAGATTGAGCAAGCCCAAACAGTCCAGACTTCAAAGGCTACAAGATTATTGGCGAGTAAGCTGGTACCAGGTGAATGTGGCCAGTGAGGATCAGTATCGGCATTGGCTTGACTTCCATTTACAAAGTACCATCCCAATGCAAAGAGTCAGCAGAAACATATTCGAGCCTACTGTTGTGGCTGTCATGGAAGTCGTGTGTCTTCGCCAGCACTCAATTATTGCTTTGATCTTCTCTGGGAGCGTAATGCCAATAAGAGTGTGTGAAATTTGAAAGAGGCTGGAAAGCGAGGCTGCGGATTATGACAGCCAATATGCAGCTATGAGCATGGCGGAAAGACCAGTAATAACTAGAGAAAAAATGGTGACTGGGAAATGCTGCTCCTGGTGTTTCGACTGGTGCGGAAGGTTGAGAGTGTGTGGGCAGAAGATGAGAATTTTCTGTTGGGTGGCATTGCAATACAGATGGATCTATCGAAATATGTAGTACTTGGTGGTTGGTATTGGGAATTGGTACTGGTTCGAGATCCTTCTCCGCATCTGCTTCTCCTTCTTTAGGTGTAGGAGCCAGTATCCCATCGTAAATCGCCAAGCAAATCGACGCGATATACACCGGGAATGTGAAGATGAAGAATACCCCTCCAGCAAAATCCAAAAATTCCGTAAATGCAATAATTGCGAATAGCGTCGACACAACGACCAACACCCCCGAATATATCTTCGCACTGATATCAAATCGAAGGGTGTCTTGGTTGAAGAGTATTCCTAGGGAAAGGCACCCGTTACATTCGATATACTGGCACCGACAACATTTCCTAGAGCGAGAGTTGGTCGCTTCTAGATGATACATGCAATTACTATCGCAAGCTGGTGTTCCTATCAGCGAATGGCTGGGGCCAGCGGCTGAGTGATATACCTCTTCCCATTCTGCTCCTGCAGTGAGTAAAGCAACGAACGCCTGGGGTATGCCGCATCGTCGTGCGAGTATAGCCGTATTTGTCGTGAATAGGACAGCACCTGTGTGCAGGAGGAAGAGACTGGCGATGAAAGCACAGCTGTCGAAAGTGAGGCTATCGCGGTCCATTGCGCTGAGTATGCATCAAGGGAGCCGCAGATTCTCATCTTCACTCCGACCGAAGAATGTTCTCTGCGTTTTTTTCGAATGCGCCGGCAGCCGTCAGGCTGTTGAACATGTGAGAAGGAGCGATGGAAAGATACATAGAAAGATAGAACAGGAATATACCATGCGAAGGAAGGCTGAACTCCTACCTTCCCCCACCTACCTACATACCAACCTAGCTGTCTATCTCCCAAGCTGGACGTACATAGAGACACTGCATATACGGGAACGATGAAGTATATTCGTCGGCTACATCATGGCAAACTTGAACAAGGCACGAGACTGGTAGGATTGGGGGCGCTCCATGGCTCCTTTATATCGTCCGACGAAGTGAGGATGAGTACACTTTTGCGTAGAGAGGTCATCGTGAATTCATTTGATCATTGTACGATCTGTTTGGACCGGCCTTCGGATTATTTGGGGCTATAGATGTGATGCTGCGGAAGTCGTCGATGTTGTTTGACAGCGGGGCGCAGAGCCGAGCTGAGCTTCTTGGGGATACAGTATAAGTACCGCGTCAGTGCCCCTGCGGCGTCCTATGGCGTCCCGTGTCTCTCAGCTACCACGGAGTAGCATCAACCTCAGCATCATCATCGTGAAGAACGTCGGGGTAAACCCTCCGTACCTACCAAACCAGATGGTCAATTCATTGGCAAAGACTGATGGTTATTGTGATGTTATCCAGACCCCAGGGCGTGGGGCAAGCGTTCCGCGGGCTGGTAGAGGATAAGGATGATCGTGGACTGACCAAACAAGGGGAATGGAATTCTCACAACATGAAACGAGATGTCAACACAGTAAAAATAGAGCAAGTTCTCTCCCCTATCCCGATTCTTCATACTCATGGTCTAGGACAGTATATCTTCATTTCTGCTTATCGTCACCATTTCAGTCGTTTGATCATACTACGCATATTTGCCCTCAACCTCAATCCCACTCTTGATCTATATGGCAGAAGTTCAGAACCCAGCAGGTAAACATTACCAGCAAGTGTATGAGTCTTCCCACGGGATCGGTGAAGCACGACTGGTGAAGAGGGGTACATCTATTTTCTTTTCCATATCCGCGATGCCTCGGTTGTCTTACTGGATTATCATCGTTTACATAATTGTTGGAGCAGGACCACAACTATTGAGGCAGTGATAGCTTCGCTGCTAGCTGTGCTGATCTCTTTTGTGTCTCATCCCGTTGCTCCAGAGGTCGAGTCCAGATCGTGGCCCGATCGTGAAGACCAGAAGACCAATATAGCTTCGCACTTGTCTGTCATAAGGCCTAGTGGCGGAAAGAAGTGCGCCTTTTCCTTCATTCTCACGCAGGTCATTCATGCATTCAATAGGTTTGAAGCCTGAAATGGAGTGGACGCCACAATTAACGAATTTGGAGGGACCGTCCTTTCCTAGTTAGTATTGACTTTTCCGGAAGAATGTTATTGTTCTATCGCTTAGTCGGATACCAGGCAATAACAGACCTTCCACAGTACAGATTGCGAAACACTTCTGGACAGCGAAATGAAGGACAATACAGACACTGAGCCTGTAGTCGGAATAATCAAAGTTTCTGCTTGGAGACAGAGATGTGAGCACCAAGCACATGGATCCACGGATTCGCAGTAGCAAAATCTGTAGATTATTTCCCACCCAGAAATGAGACATCTGAACAGAAAGATGAGATCTCAGCTGCACAGAGAGGCCTATGAGGAGTTCGGATCAACAACAAGCAGCCCAATATTTGTGGACATCAGGGCCAGCCCTCGAGTCTACCTGCGGGGATGTCTACGGGGAAAGGTAGTCGACCTTTCTGCCAGCATCTGGCACGGGAGATCGTTCAATATGTTTTCATCGGATTTTGCATCGTCGATAAACGATTGTTCTTCGGAGAAATGGTTGAGAGAGCTTTCTGAACTCCTGAACCTCATTTCGGACATGATGTCATTTACTTGTTTTTTCATATACTTCGTTTTGACTTGGTCCATCTTCTATCTTTATCTTGTCGCCTCCACTTGCGTCTGGCGTGATTTTGTGTTGTTAAACGTTCCGTTTATCTAAACCTTCTCGGTCTAGCTGAACAAGGCTGTACTCCTTTCGACTCTGTCCTTGATAAGAAATAGACAAGCGTCTCAAATGATCGAGTTCTCCGCTTCGGGGCAAAAGGAAGTCATCGCCATGACCCACCTTGGACCGAGGCTACCAGGGTCAGGCGCTGTCAGAATCCCCTTTAGTAAATTGTGGCTGTAAGACACCTGCCTAAAAGACCGGGCGGGAAGTTCTCAGAAGTATATCTTAACCTTATCTGACTTAAAGCTGTCTCTAGTGTTTTATTGTGGTTAATCCAAACCTGTTGATTCGATAAGTGTCAATAATTAGCCACGACGCCAAAGCAATGGTCAGGAGTATCTCCTCAGCTGCTGCCAGAAGATTAGTAGATCCGGGACGGGATAACATTAGACCGAAGGAACATCAAATGAGTCCCTCGCATTATTTACATGTAAATAAGTGATTAAATCATACTTGAATACACCCAAATCTATTGATCAAGAACACGATTACGATACGTGAGGGCACAATTGCTAATCTGATCCGGATACTCGCAGGCCGGTTGTTCCACCTTTACGTTCGCATGAGAGCAATAATACTCTCATGTTCCTACTAAAATTCAGCCCTATGAGTGGTCAGATTAGCCGAGATGGATCTACAGTAGTTCTGGCAGCAGCTGAGGTAATAGTATTCCTTTTGCAACTGCAGACCACCCAGATCATTGCCCAATACGCATCTGCCATGAGCATGAGTTACCAAAGGAGATGAGATGAGAAGAGATGAGATGAATTTGGACGCCCCGGACTGCTTCAACCAGTCACTATACATGTGCAGGAATCATAGTAGGTATACATAGCGCTTTGGCTGATCATTGAACATGACCATAGTCATTAATTTCTCTATGGTTTTCCCTCAAAATCCTCGGTCGGAGCTGAGTCACAGCAGCCTCAAGCTTCTATGGTGCCCAGACGAGCCAGGCTATGTAATATTAGGGGGGTGGGCTGAAAACCAAAACCCACAAGAGCTAAGGATGTTTACTTTCTCTCATGCAGATCATTGGCCTTGAGGCAGATCTGCTCTAACCCAAGAATGCCGATGGTACTTCTTTAACGGCACGTATATAAAGTCAGAGTTCTCCTCGAGGTTTCTAAGCCTCATTGACGTCCGAATCCAAGAGTTCTTTCATCCCTAATCTAAATCATCATGAGATACTCTCCCGCAATCGTTGGCGTTCTCGCCTTCTGTGCCTCCGAAGTTGTTGCTTTTCCAGCAGCTGCCATCGAGTACGCTGCTCGAGCAGAGAATGAAATTTCTGCTCGCGAGAATATTGAGGCTGCTGTCGCTAAATTCCAGTCACAACGCCGTGCTCCGGGATTCGATGCTGCTCAGCAGTATGTTTCCACCCATGGCCAATACGAATTCAAGCCTCCTACCAACCCAAACACCTACACCGGTGATCAGCGTGGACCAGTAAGTCGACATTAGCATTCTCACCTTCTCCTTCGCTATCACGATTCGTGTCCCTGGTTTTTGAAAGTTAGAGATACCAGAACGAGGCAATTGTTCTATGTTATGCATGTCGCTAACTGCCTCATAGTGTCCCGGCTTGAACGCCATGGCTAACCACAACTACATTCCTCACAACGGTGTTGCGAACATTCAGCAATTCATCGATGGAACCTACAAGGTTTTCGGAATGGGTAAAGATCTTGGTGGATTCCTCGCCCTTTATGGTGCCCTCGTTGATGGCAATCTCGCATCGTGGTCCATTGGTGGTCCAACACCATCGGTCAAAAGTCTTCTTGGTCTGCTTGGTACCCCGGGTGGTCTCACTGGCTCGCATAACAAGTACGAGGGCGATGCTAGCCCCACTCGTCCAGATCTTTACGAGTAGTACGTATCTCCTGATCTCACTCCACCTCAGATGATATCTACTAAAACTCGTATAGTGGCAATGACTACAAGGTCATCATTCCTCAATTCCAAGAGATGTTTTCTCTACAACCCGACGCCGCAACAGCAAACTACGATCTCAGCGTTCTGACTCCATTCCGCGCTACCCGCTTCCAACAGTCCATCGAGAAAAACCCACAGTTCTTCAATGCACCATTCGCAGGTCTCTTAGTCCAGCCCGCGGCTTACACTTTCATCTACCGCTTCATGAGTAACAAGTCCGCCGAGTTTCCCGAAGGTCGTCTCAACCAAGAAGTCCTCAAATCCTTCTTCGCCATCACCGGCGAGAGCGGAAACTTCAAATGGACTGAAGGTCACGAACGCATTCCCGAGAACTGGTACAAGCGCGCCATCGGCGACGAGTACACCATCCCGTACTTCCTCGGCGATCTCCTCGCCGCGGCCGTACGGTATCCTCAATTCCTCAACATTGGAGGAAACACCGGCAAGGTTAACACATTCACCGGTATCGATATCACGAACCTCACTGGTGGTCTCCTCAACGGCGCTACTCTGCTCGAGGGTAATAACCTCGCTTGCTTCCTTCTTCAGGGCGTCTTCCAGTTCTTGCCAGATACGCTGCTGAGCACTGTGGGTGAACTTGGAGCTCTTCTGTCGAAGCTTAATGGCATCACTAACAATGCCCTCGCTCCATTATCTTGCAAGAAGTTGGTAAAGATCAACAAAGATCAATTCAGCCAGTTTCCAGGTGCCAAGGGTCTCTTCTAAGAGACACATAGTATACTCAAAATGAGAGGAGTGCAGATGTATGAATAGGAGTGAGACTCGAGCTCCTATATGATGAGATGATTTCCTAGGTCTTTGGCTTCAGCGTGCATATCGATATTTTGGGACAGGGCTTGATATGCTCTATGAAGCACGATACGAAGCGAAACTTGCTTTTGTATACACATACAATCCTAAGAAAAAATATACGATTTATCTTGCCTTATGTCCATTCAGCTATGCGCCCCTACAGTAGTTGGGTCACATATCCTTGTATCCCCTTGCATCTTAATGAGTCTTGGGCTTATAGATCTAGCGAGAATGAAGGGTATTCTTTCGTATGTTTTCCATTCCTAAATCTTTGGTTCAGGCTATATCGCTCACCATATCGCCTCTTCCTCACCTTTCGTTACAATTTTCCGCCCAATGAACATATATTCTGAATATCCCCCGAGCTGAATTTTTTACGTGTTCAAGTAAAGTTTACTTGCAAGTCGCCTGCACACATCTCGGATCTCAATTCATTCAACCACCCCCGCGTTTGAAGGACAATGTAACCAATAAAGTCAACCCTCGATGAAATTCGTGTGTATTATCATACCTTTTCGAAATACCATCAATATATACCACCTAGAGACAATCGACTACCATCTAGTCAAAGTGATAGATGGAAAATCCATCTTCTCTTTGACTTGAGAAGCGAGGCATTATGATCTTACATCCTGCCTTAATGCCACCGAAGGAATGTTGCGGTAAACAGACTACAATAGATCTAGAAATGTCTCACTGGACCTCTCGTTACAAATTTTTTGAAGAGACAAATAGAACATACAGGCGGTGTTTGAACATCATTATAAGCTAGCGCTGTAAAATGGCATATATTACCAGTCTCAAGGGAACCTGGGAATATCACACCGGAACGACTACAATAAATCGACTACAGTATATCATTCCTAAACTCCAATCCTTCAATTCCTGCTACAGTAGGCTGCTACTGTACGTGTGCGAAATAACTTTTGCAACTCGTCAATATCTTTCACAAGTCACAAATAGCATCATCCGAGACCCGGGAAATAGAACTACAGTACTCGGAATTTCAATCTCAATTTCGTCACACACTTTACCATCAAAATCCCGAAGAAAAAAAAAAAAAAATCGACCTCGCCGTCCGGGCTCAGTATCTCCAAAATTTATTATTCACTCATCATCAACCCGAATATTTTCTATTGAATCTCGCTTTCCACCACATGAGAAATCAAGCTTCTGAAGTCAATTCTCATACTTCATTCCAGTCTCGTTTCTGCTCTAGCTTACTGTTCAGAACATGAAATGAGATGAATGAATACTGGCGAGAGCGCTGTGACATTTCGGTGTATAGCACAGTCTAAGTAAGTTCTGGTCTTCTAGTGTGTTAATATCTGAATAATATACCTACTTCCCGTTTTAGATTAATGGATGGGTAAACGCGATGCGTTGCCTTACGTTGCGTCTTCTTACATCATGCTGCTACATCACTGGTCACAGCCAAATGGCATGAATAGAGGAATTTTCTCGCGCGAATCAATCAAACAATGGAAAATCTATGCTCGCTCTAAGCAAATTTCCATTGTATCAGTCTCGAGAAAATGATCGCCCATAAGCAATCATATCGCATCGTCACGTTATTTCATCCAACCGACCACGAATCTCCAAACGCCGGTCTACCCTATCATACTACACTATCAACCATCGACCACTGCTTAGCCATCCAAGTCAATTATTAATATTCACAAGAACCTAGACGGATCCACTTCATTACTCCCACCCCCACTCGCACTACTCCTCCCATTGATTTCCATCTCCCCTTCAGCACTCAGGATCGAAGGACTGACCGAGACCACAACAGGTGCGATCTTTAGATTCCGCATGGCGCGCTTCATCCCCTCCAATGTACTCCGTTCCTGAACCAACATCCCCCTCGCCAGATCTCTAACCGCCTTCCTGCCCAACTTCTCATGCAAATCTTGCCAGCCCGCCAACTCCCCCGCAACAACCTGTTGAGTGTACCTCAACTCCCTGCCCAGCTCATCAGCTTCGTCTTTTGTTCTCCGCATCTTATCTTCTTTCTCTTCATTGAGCCGTTGCCGGGTTTCGTCGAGAAGACCGAGTGGCCAGCGTGTGGAGCGGGAGAGGGAGTTGTAGTTCCGTTCGATGGCTTTGCGGGAGGTCGTTATTGAGGCTATAAGAGAGGTGGGACGGGAGAGGGAGAGGAGCATGGCGATTATATTGGAGTGGATGGAGAGCATTGTGGAGTGGAATGTGGAGTAGGGTGAGGTTGAGGTAGGTGCTAGGCAGGAGACGTAAGCAGATAGGGCAGACGCGTGAGTCGCGGGTAGAAATTCGAGTGTTGAGAGTGCGCGAGATGCTAGCTGCCATGCATTATAAAGATCTAGAGAGAGAAAAAACAATTAGCTTTCTTTGGTTCACGTGAATTTGGAAGGAGAGTCATTACCGGTAGTGCATGAGAGAATCATATTAGCTCTCCTTGCAACACTCTTCGTGGAGTAGTTGACACTCCTCACCATATCTCTAGCATGATCCACAAACCTCTCCACATCCCTCACATCTTCCACTGGCTCATATTCTTCTCTCACTGTCTCGATCCTAGTTTGTGCTTTCAGCTTACTGCGCTGCTCCATCATATCCGCTAGGATATCGGGAACGAGGAAAAACTCCCATAACATCTCATGAGTCGAGAACGTCGAATGCGCAAGTAAAATCTTCAGAAATAAATCGAGACGTATCTGAACGTCTCTCAGAACAGCTCTTGATGGTTTAGATGGTAGTTGGAACGGTGATCGCATTCCGGATATGGCGGGCAGCCAAGAAGCTGGGTTCTCGAGTGCAAGGAGTTTGGCGAGGTGCTCGAAGTCGCCTAGGGAGCGTCGACAGGTTGTTACTGTGAAGCTTTGATTGTTGGATGGCGCGCCAGATTTGACCACGAGACGAATGGTGGCGTCTTCGACGAAGAATGAGCGTACAACAGCTGTTATCCTTCCATCGGCAGCAGGTTGGCCAGAGAAAAGTATGAGATCGTCTATACGATTGCGAACATCGTCGTCTTTGGCGAGCTCAACAGCCGTGAGACCGCGCAACTCCTTGGCGAAGAGGTCTACTCGAGGATCCCCAAATAAGGCTCGAACCATATCCAGTCTACCATATTTGCTTGCAACCATCAATGGGGTAAATTTCTTATCGTTGGTTGCATTGACGTCTGAGTCACAGTGAAGCAGGATTCGTAAAGCTACCTGGGGATCGTTAACGATATGTAGGAGAGTATTGCCTTTCGCATCGACGTGATCATCGAGATGCAATGGCTGCCCGTCTCCTTGAGAAGCTGTGGCTGCATCCAGACCGGCTTCAACCATGCCCCTGTAGTCTCCGTGGTCGTAACAGCGGCACAGAGCAAATAAGGGCGTTTGCCCATTTCTGTCCTTCTGCCGCCATGGTAGGAGACGCCCAACACGCGGAATAAGCGTAGGAGCATTGAAAAGGTAGTGAGCAACGCTTCTGCCCCTGATATCCTGCTTGGCAAGATATTCGACCACAACCGACTCGGAAGCGGCATGGTAGATGAAATTCAAAATTATATCGATCAGTTCCGTGTGCCCAAGTTGGACGGCAGCGCTCAGTAGAGTAGTTCCTTCGTTGTTTGTGTCCTCCAGCACCATATCAATCGGAAAGTAGTTCCGTAAAGTGAACAAGTACTTGAGAGACTCCGATCTTTCGTTCTGAATTGCCATCATAGGAACAGATTCCCCAAAGGAATCCTCTGTCTGTGAAAGTCTTTCAATCGAAGTGTCTCCCTCAATGCCGCTACTCGTCGAATCGATAGTTGTTGCCCGAGAACAAAACGACATTTCGGAGCTACTTGACATACTGCGCATGTCCAATGTAACTTGTTTTGGTCTTCGTAAGGCTGGCAGGCATTCTTCATGTTCGTCTCTATGCTCAATCTGGAACGGGAAAACATGATTGAGGGTAGATGCTTGCGAGAACCTTCCCGTTCCGCCTGATCGAGAGGAATTTCGCCTTGAATGACTGTTAGACTGGTTCCAAGGAGCGTCTTGGTCGATTGTATCGTCGGCAACTGCTTCGTCCTCATCGTCAGTATAGTCCCTTTCTGGTTCCATAATAGTCATCATTTCCTTGATATCGCCCTTCTTTGTCGCCTGCCATAATTTGTTGTTCCTGCGGCTGGCCTTTCGCAGCCCACCTGAATCTCGGGCGAGATACGAAAGAACCGCCTCCAAAGTACTAAGAGCGTAGCCCATCTCACCACTCTCAACATCATCGATAAAGATGAAATTTCGCATGTACAATAAGCGAGCTTGGAGGTACCGAACCTGCGACCTGATAACTACAACCAGGAGCAATGAAACCAGTGTGTCTGCATTGATAGTAAGGACTGGGCTGACTTTCTCGGAAGGCCCCGATTGATTGATCGAGCTTGGGACATCCGAAAATAGCGTAACCGTCTTCAAGGTCAATAACAGAATATCCATCATCTGCTGAGGACTCCCTGCGACACCTAGCTTCCTAAACTCTTCCACAGCTCGACCAAGCCTCAATGTTAATTCATGCTTCCCTCTTTGCCCGCCCTGAATAGGAATGCCGACTTGCGAGATATCCACAAATTCCATCTGCCTGATCTTCGATTCTAACTCGAGGTCTTCTGGTCGCTTCATGGCACATAATCTCGGGTATAGCACAGTATCATGGACTTGTTCCGTCACATATCTTTCGATCAGCCTCTCCACGACAGGTCCTGTAAGATCCGTGGTAGCTCCCAAAAGTGAGAGTTGTTGCTTGTCGACCATTTGGAATAAATCGATTGCAGATGTCACGGCAGTTTCCAGAGCTCCTCGCATAACATCCTCGTCGTCTTCTGCATAAAAGTCCTCCATGACCCTTTTGTCCGCATGACCATTAGAGCGGAAACTTGAGGCCGAGGTCATGCTATTAGATCGAGCTTTCTTCATTGCCGTAGCTATTGGTCCATCTGGCACAGGGTCCGGGATATTCGAAGCAGACGGCGGAGGAGGTAGAGGTTTGTCAAAGACAGAATTGAACTCCTTGAACAGCCGTTCAAGACCAGGCTGCATTTGCCTTGCAATCATGGGGAAGTTGTTCAGCAAGTCATTGAAAGACTTGATATCCTTCTTCTTGGGAAGGCTCGGTGACATCGGAGATTCTGTATGGGAAGGCGATCCTATCGGCAAAGCTGGTCTGCCATTCGGAATATGTATGGGCACTATCGCCTTTATGATCTTGACCTCCTCGAAAATTCCCAGCAAGGGCCTAGAGATGTAGTATATGAGCCATTGCCTTGGTTCCAAAGAGTCCGGGTAGTAGAGAGTATCAACCAGGAGCTGTGCTTGGTTGAGAGTCTTAAATCCTTAGAGATCGTTTAGCCTAGATTTCCCGGCCGAAGTAAACAGAGCCTACCTTTGTTGCTGTACACGAAGGAGTCTTTCACTACAACCGTTCTGCCATTGAAAGTTGTGTATTGCTTCGCCTTCCCCCTACTCTCCCGCATGTTCGGCGCATCCTTCCCTCCCGCTGTCGCATGGTTGGCCGGTATTCGCAAGACATGACTTCCCAGGAATTCTTCGGATCCTGCTAGGTCTGCGTAAAGGACACCAGATTCGCGATCGCGGGAGGTAAGGAGGACTTCAGTTGTAGGGACCAGCAGAATCTAGAAGCAGTCAGCCTTTCGTCAAAACGAAGTCCTATTCGGTATCCAACAGCTTGCTTACATGGTGGTGAACAGGTGTACACTGAGACGGAACAGTACTCTTGAAGAAGGCACTCAGGAAGGGATTTAAGGGTTGCATTCATTCGACATTCGCGCGCCGCATGAGAAATTGCAGGCGCTCAGTCCTGCAACGTAGTAAATTCAGGGTCCTGATATCACAAGCCGGAGATCTGATGCGCGCACGTCGCAGGAACGTGCTGGCCTGATGCTTGAAGGCGTCGTAGCCGGATGATTGGTGTAGGTTGGCAGGTTGTTTTGTTTGCTGTTATAGTGTCGGGGGAATTGTATTGGAAATGTTGAAGGGGTTTATATGAAGCTGCAGACCTGTCAGAAGCTTGAGTTTATGCTGGAAGCATGAATGGCACTCGTACCTGATTATACTGTACTACAATTATTCAAGTGTAAGGACGAGGCGCATGTTCCATCATCCAGTCAGCTACTGCCTGAGCATGTGGATGTGGACGTGGTCGTGGTCGTTGTACGCACGCGCCAAGCACTGACCCCTGTCCCTGTCTTACCCTCAGCAATGCTGACATAATCCAACTTTTGTTAGTCCTTCCCCGGGTTCCTCACTCTGTAGACATAATGAATAAGTGAATACCTTACTAAGAAGATATCTTACTCCACTTCTCTATAGTAATCGTCTATGATTATGAATCATTCACCTTGCTTTCGGGCTCGTGCTAGTGGTTACACTAGCACCCCCGTCCAACTCTTATCAGTTCTTCCCCGAGTCCCCCAAGCTGGGCGTCGGCGTCCCGTCGCTCTCCCGTCGCTCGCTTCTGCTGGGATGCTCCCCCTCAGCCATCACTTCTCCCCACTATTGGACTGAAGGTTTCCCGCTACCTTTGGGACAGAGATTCCTCTATGACGGTACAGTTAAATAGCTTCCCTCCCCTCATTGTTCCAAGGAATCGATCTTTTCCCTCATCGTCTGATCACGGCTCTGATACATCTCGCTTCCTTTGTTTACACCTCATCCCAGGTTCCAGATATCATACATTTTTCGATCCTTCTTCTGCTCCTGATTCATAATGGTCAAGAAAGTCCTTGTTGGCTATGGGGTTGACATAGATGCTGTAGCGGGATGGCTAGGATCATACGGTGGAGAGGACTCTAGTAGTGATATTAGTCGAGGTAGCTCTAGCCTCATATATATCAGAATTGCTACTAACTCCGGAGGCAGGACTATTCGCTGGTACCATTGGAGTTCGTCGCCTCCTTCAGCTATTTGACAAGAATGGGTTCAAAGCAACCTGGTTCATTCCCGGTCACTCTCTCGAAACATTCCCAGAAGAATGTGCGATGATCCGAGATGGCGGCCATGAGATCGGACTTCACGGTTACTCTCACGAGAATCCTACCGAGATGACCCTAGACCAACAGAGGGACGTGCTCGACAAAACCTTTCGCATGCTTACCGACTTCTGTGGTAAGCCACCGAAAGGAAGTGTCGCTCCATGGTGGGAAACAAGTAAGGAAGGTGCCGAGTTGCTCCTCAGTTACGGCATCGAGTACGATCACAGTATGTCTCACGATGATGCTCAGATGTATTGGTTGAGGATCGGAGATTCGTGGACCAATATCGATTACACGAAGAAAGCAGAGGAATGGATGAAGCCATTGATTAAAGGCCAACCGACTGGGCTTGTAGAAATTCCTGCTTCGTGGTATATTGATGATCTACCTCCTATGTTGTTCATCAAGAAAGCGCCCAATTCTCATGGCTGGGTGGACCCCAGGGTGGTGGAGCGGATGTGGTTGGATCATTTTGACTATTTCTATGAGAATTATGATGAGTTCTGCTTCCCTATGACAATTCATCCCGATGTCTCCGGGAGGCCTCATGTACTCAAGATGCATCAGAGGTAACTTTCACTGGGGATAGTCGTGAGACCGCACTAACAAATATGTGATAGGATTATTGATCATATCAATAAGCACGAAGGTGTTGAATGGGTCACATTTGAGCAGATGTCAGATGACTTCAAGAGCAAGAATACCCCCGAAGTAGGAGCTGTTATGCCAGCAGAAGCTGGAGCTATACTGAAGAAATAAGACGACGCTTCGGGCCCCTCTGGCCTCTCAGCATTTCCCAATCGAATTTTTGGCATCTGAATTTCGCTTATATTGATCGTGCTTTCACTTAGTCTGATTGCCAAACTTTGTCATTGACACAAGTTGGCTTTTTAGATGTCTTAGATCTACAGCCAAGTGGTTTCTCTTAGGAGAAGTTTGGCTCTCGTATCAACTCCATTCTTAGGGTATTGAAAGCTTTCAATGTCCATCTGGAGGTTAGCATGCGCGATCTGAGCGACGCTAGAGGTTTCCGTCTCGTCTCTTCACTTGAACGGCACCTATATTCCTCTAGTTAGCCCATTTTCAATCAGTCTATAGTGAAAAAACACCATATCCAGGGTCCTCGTGATTAGTTCTTGGACGCTGGAACTGAGACCTGCGAGAATCCGCCTTGTATGCAAAAGGGCTGCTTTTGAGGTTCCTGGCAGACTAGAATTATTCACGTCGTCGCGTCATTCGCTCACACCAAGGCATGAATCGAAGTCGCTGTTTTGTTTTCTCCTGACAAAATTTCTACAGAAGAAGCGGTGGCATTTCTAGTTGCAACGCGAAAGGGAAAGATCGGAGTCGTGAAGGAAACAAATCGCGGAAGTTACACGAAATCAGATCTTTGGAAATTGGAATCACGCGCCACAAACATGGGCAACCACACCAGCCACAGCTACAAGCTCCAAGCTACTTCCAATCTCAAGGTGGAGATTCACCACGGCAAGATTGTTCTTAAGCCCAACTGAGTGACCTCTTCAATCGGGCGCCAAAAGCAACCCGAAACTCGAAGCTGGGCCGTAGTGCCACAGCCCCACGTTCACGTTCTCACTGAAGCTCACATTATAAGTAGCTGGGCGTAGAATTGTCATGTGGAGGCGAAACGCTTGGCACAGGACGTCAACATGCAATGCAGTTCATGATGATATACGACAGCCTCATCATTCATTTGGCACATTTTCTGGCATGCTTCGTAACTTACTAGTTTCGCTTCATTTTGCGTTCGCATACAAGCAATTCGTCCTGCTTGAAAGAAATCTTTTTTCATCGTTATTTTATATTGATTGGATCTTCATGCCGTGGCTCCATTCATCGACGTTCCCAATGAAGGTTCTAGAGATTCCATGTTGACTGGTAAGATTTTGGTTGTGCTACGATTGGTAGACAACATGCAACAAAGTAAGGTATGGATGGTAGGGCTAGCATTGGTCGAACGTCGGGCTGGATTTTGCATCTGAGCAGAGCAGAGCAGGCCGCAGCTAAGAACGGGGCTTTTTTGTGAGCCGCGAGAAGCTGTCCGCCTCATTTTTCGTGATGTACGCTCGCTGATCATTGATAGGCTGCTACCTTAGATGCATAGACGTGGCATAGAGAGGCTACCTCCAGAGACATGTGATTTCGTTCTTTGCCTGCTTGCATTATGTTACATACGCTTTTCGTTCTTGCTGCCTCATGAATTTCTTGTTGATGATGTATAAATTGCTTCGACACGGTTTCTCCTAGGTTAAATAAGGTTACGATGGATCATTTGGGGGCTGACGGCCATGATCTCGAGAGTTAGGAGTATCTTCCTTGAGGCTTTCCTTCTTGGCGTAAGGGTTGGACTGCCCAGGTATTATCGTTGCTCAGTTAATCTATCATAATGAATACTTACGTCGTGCAGACGGGTCGATCTCGGTTAAGCGACAGAGCTGTAAGAATTTCAAGTGCTGCGTCACATTAGTACATACAGTGGATTGCTGGATGTTTGTCCTCTATCATATGTTTGCTATTTGAAAATGGTTTGCCGCTCACAGTATTCGTAGGGTCAAGAAGACGGCCACCCGGAACTCAAATGCCATCGATAGCGAGTCTGTCGGAATCACGGAATAATTCCATTATCTCGATTCTAAGAGAATCGCCTCAAGGTGAAGCTCAACTGCAAGACGCTTGTGCATGGTACACCGGATACTTGGAGTTCAAGATCAGAGAGCATTGGGTCGGGTTTTTCCGCGACCTGCTGAAGAAGGTCAACCCTCTTAGTGACATTCCTTACAACCAAGATCTTTCTGCTGCATTCGAGGTGTTAAAGGTGGTCGTTGATGGGCTGTCGAGAGAAGGTGTTGCTCTCTTTGACACCCTGGACAACGAGAAACTTTTGAAGTACACTAATGACGAGCGAACACATGCCAAGCAGCTAGTCTTTGTCGTATTTGGGTAGATAAGTATGCTTGTTCTCTCCCTGAATCCCATCATAACTAACTGTGTCAAACCAGCGACCCTGTACCCCGCGGGATTCGATCCCAAGGCCAACACACTCCGAATCATCAACAGTTGAGTCGGAACCTCTACCAAAATCAGGAAACCGACAAAGCGACAAGCTCCTCGGCATCGAAGAAAGACATTCGCCGTCTACGAGCAGAGTTTGGAGTATAATGAGGATCTCCTAGATCAACTACTACATACCCTTCTTAGCAGATTCGGGAGGATCATCCCAGAACGAAACAGACAATCGCCTAACACGGGCTTCTCTAGATCATTGAACCATATATACAAGCGTTGTATTCGCTTACGGTCGACTTGCCGTATTTAGGGGAAAGGTTACTAGATGTGCAGAGGTATATAAGGAGACAGAATATGAGTGGCTTTTAGGGTTTATAGCATGACAAGAGGGATCACGCTACTTAGTAGGCATTTTAAGTGAGTGTTATTCAGCGCCCTGCTACTATATCGGATAGAGAGGTTGATAATGAGACCTAACAAGCGGTAGTTATCATGGGAGGAATCACGGTAGTTGCTACGACGCTATTAGGAGTCTTATAGGTAAGCAAGCAGTCTATATCTCCGAGAGGGTAGAGGATGCTGATATAGGTAGTTGGCGGTCGGAGTTCTGCAGGTTCGGTATACGAAGGATCAACTTGCTCAATAAAGTTTGCTAAGCCCGGCGTCTAATAGATAGATAACGCGTCTATAGAGCGTATTTCCTTATCCCACTTCGAGTTGCGTATAGCGTGCGAAGTCGGTTGATATAGATGGACTGATTAGGAATACAATTTATGATTCAAGCTCCGCTTCTAAGGCAATCCAAGAATTAGCTCTAGCACCCGTAATACTATTCCGAGCAAATTTCCTTAACAAGTACAGAAGTCATCTGCAATACCCCGGAACAAGCGAGTCAAAAGCATCTTCCATCTCATTCTGGTCCACCGCTCCCTCCTCGTCAAGCACTAACACACCCCCTCCCTCCCCCTACGCACTTAACTCCCTTATCGCTAATTCAGCTCTGTTTCGTATTACGGTAGCTTCGTCTTGGAAAGCACTGTACGTATCACTATCTAGTACCACGGACATTCTCCACATCATACATGCTATGGTTCCGTCATCTCGGTCTGGAGATCGGAGTTGAGCGATTGCCATTGCTTTGTCGAGGTACGCTCTACGGACGATCTGACAATCAATATGTACCGACTCTATGCGTACAAGGGAACAGATGGGATAGGTGAAAGGGGAGTGTATAAACAATATTGTTGCGGGTCATACTTAGCATTGTTCATATTGCCCTTCTTTTCCTCTGTACATCCCAGACTGTAGTACGCAGCCGCGGTGATAGGATGGATAGGAAAACTCGCGAGACTGATCTTTAACCTAGCTTCGTAGGCTTGTTTTTGCTCCCTTCCAGTGCTTTTGAGCAGAGTCGATGTTCCCGTATGCGTAATGCACACTTTTAAGCACCCTCACGTTAGCTTGGAAATCAAAGACAAGACGACATGAGATGAGAGGAGAGATGGGTTGGGTGGAGCGAGGCGGACTGAGCCATGACTTGCGCATCTGCTCCGGAAGTACGGAAGAACAGAGCTTCGGATTGAGCAACTATGTTTCGGGATTCATCGGTAAGCACCGAGAAGGAAATGCACGCGGGAGACGCAGAGGTAGGAGATGGCGAGGAGGAACGCCGCTGTATCTCCGCCGTCCGCACCGCGCTCGAGACGAATAGAGATCGCGCGCTTGGTGTATCTCATTGCTTCGTCCGTGTTACCTTCTGTATGTTCGAGGTTACTCATGTTGTGATATGAACTCGAAAGCTACGATGGTTGTGAGCACCAAACTCCGTTTCAAAGAGGAATGAGTTGTCGATAAGGTGGAGGGTCGATTGGAATAGCTCGTACCTCTAGATTAAGAGATCAATGGGGATACCATCTGAGGAAAAATAAACGTTGTACCTGTCATAGACTCTTCGTGTACTTGCGTGGAGCAAGAAGCGAAAGGACACTTAAAAGATCAAATGAGTTCCTATTCAAATTTGTGAATCGCATGTACCACAGAGAGTCAAGCGCATGCACAGTTTTAGATCGCATTTCAATTGCACGTTCCGGAAGATCTTTCTGGCGCTCTTTGAATGATTCATAGGTTGAAGCAATACTCGGGCCTCCAAATGCCACGTTCTTGATCAATTCAGCAGCTTGTTCAATAGCGAGGGCAAGCGATTGCGACATGTTAGTTGAGAATTTCCAGTGCCCTAGTGCCCTTCTTTCACTTACACCGCCCAGCGACTTCAGAAATTCCTTAGCTGCTCTTTCTTCTGCTACTTTGAGGAGGCCGGTCTCATCTTTCTCTACCCACTCCGATCCGAGCAATTTCATGAGCAACTTCCAACCTTGCTGATCGGTGAAGGGCTTCACCGTGTCGCCCTTTCGATGCGCATCGTTCGTGGGCAGCTGATGGCCGGCAAGCTCTGGACCGCAGATTATGTTGATGGGAAAGGCAATGGACTGGTCTTCCTGCTACATGGAAGCCCAGAAGTGGGGAAAAACGTTCACAGCAGGCATGTTAGGATCAAATTTGAATGTTATTGTTTTGTTAAATTGGCCAACTTGGCCGGAGAATGCATAGCAAATTTCTTGAAAAGACCTCTGATGACCTTCACAACGAGCCACATTGGAACAGACCCTAAGACAGTGGAGGGAACTTGGCGTAGAGTTTCAAGACGGCGAAAGCATGGAACGTAATCTTGTTGACCGACGAGGCCGATGTCTTCGTGCCTAATAGTACCATTGAGGATCTCGAAAGGAGCAGTCTTCTCGCCAGTATGCCATATTCGAAGGAAACATATAGTATCATCTTTGGCTGACCAGCTTTAAGCTTCCTGCATGCTCTCGAATTCTATGCTGGCATATTGTTCCTCACAACTGACCGGGTCGGAACCTTTAACGATACAATCCTATCTCGCATAGAAGGTCAGTTACATTATCCAAAGCTGACTTGTGATCAGCGTCTCAGTCTTTAGAAAAACATGATCAGAAAGCTCGAGTACGAAAGGCGGACCATACTAGTTAAATATAGCGTCACAGGGTATCTCGAATCAAAAGAGTTCTCCAACTACGAGATAAACGGAAGGAAATTCGCAATAGTAGGTTAAAATACCAAGAAATATAGAGTGCCTTGCTAATTAGGCGTATTCTACCTTTAGCCTTTTAGCCGAGTACTATGCACAGACAGGGGAAGGAGGCAAGACTATATTAACTAGAAGTTATCTCATGGAGGTCATTGAGCCTGAGCAGATCTCCAAAGATAATTATGAGAAAACAAATCCCGGGCGTGCTCAGAATAGGGGGGGATCGGCTGGAGTAGCAATAGATATAATATATCCGCTTGATAGTTGTCAAGGGATGAATTACCATCTTTGGAAAATTTCAGTGAGATTATCTTTCTGTTTGTGATCTAGATCCTTAGCTCTAGCTCAGATTATCAAGGAAAATAGTCAGATTTGTAGTAGTGAAGCAAGAAGGAGAGAAAAACTCAGGAAAATATGCCTTCCAAGTGTTCTCATCCAAGACTTTGACGCTAACAGTTCATTATAAGGTTTACTGGTATCTCCGTACTAAATTATCATTCGTTTATCCTATACATTTCAAGTATTAGATCTTTGTTCTTGATGGAGGTTTGAAACCTACTCGACATGGGAAAGAACTATTAATCTAGAAACCCTCTATCATACTACTTTTAGAGAATTCAATAAAGAAAGATAAAAGACGTGTTACGGTTGACTGCCGCTTGGCACCCACCAGAGTCTCACAAATATCGCGAGGAAGAAGGAGAGTTTGGTTTGAAATTAAAATCGGTAGCCATGCTACGAGGACACAAGGAGTAGGCAAAAGAGGAAAAAGAAACCCGAGGTCAAGGCTTGAGTTGATATCGAGTTTCCTAATACCGAGCGCTATCCCACAAGGTTCTCCTGCCAGGTTACCTCTCTTGCTTTTTACAAGCGATGACATGGAACTTGAAAAGTGGATTACTTTTTGAAGTGAGGCTGGAAGCCGGTAAGCATATGCCCCTCAGCTTCCTAAACTCAGACAAATGGCGGCCTTGAATCGGCTGAGCCTGCTGAATCATCTCTGCCTAGTATCAACTGGGTCGCTAGTATGCTCCAAGTGCCTCTCCTGGTATTATATTATGGCAACACGCCCTTCTCGAAAGACTACTATACCCTCATGAATTATGACCTTAAGGATGATGAGTCTAGTAGACACGGAAATGCCCTTAAATGGTAGAATAGTTATGAAGTTGTGATAAAAGTGGGATTCTTAGCGAGCCCTGAGAGGTAGTCAGAGGGCGGCCTGACAGACCCAACCAGTCACCTATCAGCTGAGTCATTCCCTCGACTGATATGACTTACATAGAAGTACTAACTGAATAAACTCGTTAAGAAATCATCAAATTAGTTATATATTCCTTAAGTAGGGTCGTCAAAATAATTACTATATTAAATGTTGGCAGCACTCGCTTATGCATTGTCAGAGACATTATCGAGAGATATTGGGAGCAGACAGTAAACGACGACGGCTTTGTGTAGAAATGAAAAGCGTTCGAAGGACATGGGGTGGAAAACTCTATTACTAGCTAGAATACCGCTGTAACGATCCTTCCTTAAGGTAGTTTTTTGAGCTATATTCCAAATCAGAGAGTATGGAACCCCCGTGAGCTTTCGTATCCTATAAATTCCAAGCTCTGTGATCTTGGTATTCGGATTCTAGACACGAGTTTATATTCACTATAGCACTTCTATTAAATAGAGGCTGAGATACAGTTCTGGGGATTTATTTTCATGCTGTTGTGCTGCTGTTCCTCAAGTCATCTAGACAGCACATTTCTCACCAGTATATGGTCGCATGTACCAGCCCATTCAGTTATTTGGATTTATATTCATGCAACAAAGCATCTTGAGAGAATGTTGATATTAGGTAAGGGGTGTGATAATGGAGAGCGTGGGTTGTGAATAGATGTGTCGAAACACTGTTGCGGAATGAACCCCTAAACGAAGTCAAAGACTGCTTGGGGATGTATAGGTGTTCGTAACAGATGTATGAAGATTATATAGCGTCCTTCACCAATTACTAGACTAAACAACTGGGAGGCTATGCCAAGAAAGGAGCAAAATTATCATATGGAATATTGACTACATGCGGATATCGTAGCAGGGTAAAATACTAAATACCTAGTTAAACAATGAATAATTATGTTTCCTACAGGTGCAAAGGGTACCGTGCCAGCAGGTTTAAACCATGATTGTCTAAGAAAAAAGCTGAATCGAGCGAGAACGGGATCGCGAAGTCAACAAACCCGAAAATCGGCACATGTTCAATTTATAATATTCACGGTCTCATAGATGCTGGATATAAGAAGACACTTTTTAAGGTTTCGTCGCTGATCTCTATATCCTACAAAATCGACAACCTACCACAAAGAGATTGAATTCCTGGAAGTTCTGGAAGTTCTGGAAGTTGTCCCCTCTTTCTTGTTGTATAAGGCATTACTGATGCTAAGCCCTATATCTTTAATTATCTTATAAGACATCGGAGACCTAGCTCTAACCCCCTTACTAATTTAGGCACACATGTGGTACTCATCCTCAATTTCTTCTTTGGTTCCTTGCATATCGCAGACTAAGCCCTATGTCCCGGGTTCTAGACTTTTCCCGAGCGGCTAGCTTGGATTTAGTAGAATCCAACCGGCGCAAGTTCCCTTAGGAACAAATGTCATATATATTGACCGATGCAAGGAATCCATGGAGACGCTGTGGATCTAGGAGGCAATCTCTGTTTGCCGCAAAAGGATCATATTACATGATAGAATTTGGGAATAGAGAAATCAGTCGCGCGGGTTAAGCGAGGAATCACGAATGCCAACAAACCCAAAAATCAGCATGTGTAAGTCTTTTTTTGGATTTGTTTTGTTTTGGCTGATAATACTATAATAAGGTTTGCCGGGGCTTTTCGAGCTCTTTACCCTGTGACATTTTGCGGTACTAAACAGACAAAAGTATCGAATGTTTTCCTTCAACGATTCACTTACGTGGTTTAACAGCTTGATTCAATTGGTACACATCGCAAATGGAGCCTTAAACTATCAATTCATTTCTTAAAGAAATGGGATTAAGTCCTGGCTTTCCGTTAAGTCTTTATTACGAGTGTCTAAGGCTTGCTGCACATTGCCTAGCTAAGCCGCACGCCCCCTCTGTGTCCTGAATGACAAAACAGGTTATATTTCCAGGTAATCTCAACCCAAGATGTCAGCATAAGAAAACTCATACCATCATACGGGCAAAGAACGAGGACGAGGACTAGTGATATTCAAGACCTGTGAGAACCATCAGAATTCGTCCATGTTATGGATCCCTACTACACTAACCACGAGAAGTCCGAGACCGCTAGCAACACCGTGATGCAAGAGGAATCGCAGTCAACATATTCTTAGTACCATACGTGTGCGCGTCCTGTCTTCTAAGATCCCTCCAAATATATTTGAAGGAAGAGAAGTTCTCGATGAAATGACCTCTCCCATCCTAATCCCTCGTTCTTTTCTTTCTCGGTCTGTTTCATCAAGATGAAGATCATCGGAGCATTTCCCTAGAAGAAAAGCAGCTTAGGCTTAGCTTTTTCCTACACAGAGACTAACCTGTGCTTTCTTTCACCTATATCCTCAACATCTCCGCCCACGCATAATCACAAAATCTCCACAGGGATCGTCTGTTTGTCTAGACTTCGCATTTTATTTTCATCAAGACGTATACTCATACTCACTTTTCCGTGCTTCCTTCCTGCTCACCTTTCCCTATTCGAAAAAGGCGCAGATCCTGCTCATAAGACCCTAAAGTCACCCACTTACCGCCTCCCCATGCGGCTCTCCATTCCTATTGACATGTTTGTTTTCGTGTAGAAAGCTCCGAAATAATGAACCTTCAACATTGAACTTTACAATACACAAATAGTCCACAATGTAAAGCGAAACACTATACATACCTCATCCATGCCTTTTAGGCATTTCCCAAATTTCCGCTTCGGCTGTTGTTTTTTTTTTGCCTACTACCCTGACATGCTCGTATACTATAATTATAAAGCCGAACAGTAACTGGCTCATTGTCAAGATTTGCTTCTCTCGCTTGTTTACATACACAAGTACCCAAGTACCCTCTCTATTTACAGAATCATATATGAGTAACGCTAAATATCATTTACACATCGACTTATTCATCCCTCCCTCTTTCTATACGTTTCATTCTGTTCTGCGGCGTCTGAGCACGGGTTGGTGCTGTGCTTTCTTTTCTTTGTTTTCATCACACGTAAATGATTGAGTAAATGAGTAAGTGGTTGAGTCACATATATAGGTATTTAAAAGTCTCTTCCTGTATAAGGGCATCAGGTGATAAGTCGAAAGTGATAATGCCAATATTATCGCGGAGAAGCATACATTGTGAGGTGGACCACTGGCACTGACACCTATGCAATCCAATTCAACACTATTACAAAATTCACGATACTGATTTGGTTGGTTTTGATTGTACAGCATTGTATGATTATACATCCATCTCTCTCCTTCCATATCCATTTCCAACTTCCCCCTCCACATCTCTACATCTCAACATGCATATCTGATTCATCAGCATACCATACGAGATCTTCACTACTTCCTTCCCCCTATGATTTTCCCCGCAGCTATTCTTCTCCTCCTCTCTCCTTCTCATACATCTCAAAAGTAGAGTGGCGTGAAGAAGCGTACTATCTTACAAGATCGCACAAATAAACAACAAGGACCCATTCATCATGAACGTCCTCGCCAGCCACTAAATGGCGTGAAACTCCTGGCGCCATATATAAACAGAAGGTAGTACCGGTACATATACAACATCACCCGATGATCGATCAGGTAAGAATTCCCCTTGTACGAGCCTTTTTCTTTCTCGGCGCTATGCATGCATGCGAAATAAAAGCAGCTCTCCTCGGAACACAAGCTTCGTTCGGGGAGCTTTTCTGGAAAAGAGAGTGGTGATGCGTGACTGCCTGACTCCCAACTGAACCAGAACAGAACAGAGCAAGTTGGACGAGATTAGATATAATCCCTGCCACTCTTCTGCAACTCAATCAACCTCCAGCCCCTCGTCTCAGGGTTATTCACATCCTCCGGCGTCCTCGTGACACCAATTGCGTACGTCACAAGCTGAACCTTGTCCTCCATTCCCGCTGCCAGATCACCCGTGTCCTTCTTGCGATAAACGTGCACTTCCTGAGTCCTACATGTAACAATGAACACTGGCACATCACCTGGGTCCAGGATTCGCGCTGAAAGAATCTCAACGTTCCTGATATCGAGGATGCGACCGTCAGATTTGAGCCCAGCGGTGGTGTATTGCTTTGAAAGTGCGTCGTAAACTTGGAATTGCGCCGCTGAGAGCCAGAGACGGAGAGTTTCAGTGTCGCCTTTGACATAAGCGTCTAGGACTTCAGGGAGGATGTATTCGCGCATCTCCTGCAGAAATGGCTCCATCTGGAATCCTGGGTCCATTTCCCTGAATTTCTTAATGACCATAGCCGTTTCGTTCTCGGCAAAGAAACCTGCTACGCGATCGGATATGGAGCGAGCGGTGGAAATTAACGGGTTCTCAGATTCGTTGTAGACAGACTTCATGGAGAATATGCCCTGCATAACGCGGTTGGAGTCTCGGAAGTCGCGCCAGGATTCTTTCCAGGCGGCATCTTTGTGGAGGGTTACGTTCGTGCCGGCCCTGAGATCGTCAATTAGCTTGCATTCTGAAAATGTAATGGTGGTATTCAGGAAGAAATAAAAGCTTACTCCGGGTCTTCCGTGGCAACCTCTACTCGACGTCCATGCAACCCCAATTTCGCAGCCTCCAACGCCTCTCTTGCCTCCCTCTTCTTCTTCCTCTCCTCTTTCTCCACCCAACCCCCATATCTCGAACTGGACCCATCATCAATGACATCCTTGACATTCTTATATGCTTCCGTCTCTCTAATCGGTCTCGTGCCCTTCTCAATAACACTCGCTGTAGCATTAACCCCTACCCTAACACCCTTCACAACAGGCGTCTCCCACGTCCACGCAGCTCCCTTTCCTACTGCCCCAGCGGTACCTTTTAGAACCTTGCCTGCAGTAGAGGTTACGGCGCCGGTGGTGGATTCATAGGCTTCGCGAGCACGGCGTACGGATTCGTTCTCAGTGAATTGTTGAGCTCCTGCAGCCAAAGCTTTCGTGGACTCGTTCCATTCCTTGGACGCCTTAAACTCCGTCTGTAGAGTTTCGGTGAAGACTTGCCATGGCGACTTATCTCCGTGTGGGGGAGGTGGTGGAGGGGCTTCCTTTTCTTTCTCCTCTTTCTTGCCCTCACCTTCACTCTCGCCCTCCTTCTTCTCCTTCTCCTTATTCCCAGCTTCTGATTCTTCGCCAGATGCTCTCTTCGCCGACTCTCCCTCAGCGGCCTCGTCCTTTGGAGCTGTCTGCTGCTTGTCCCCTAGCCTCGAGCTTTGATGGAACCCTCTGGGAGATAATGGCCCGGCGAGCTCTTGTGGCAGGAATCTCGAGCGTAGTGGCGATGGCTGTAGGGGAGTATTTGATCTGGAACTTGGAATAGATGATAAGGAGCGAAGATTCGAAACCTGACTCTGCTGTAATAATCTCCTGTATACTGCCGCGTGAGCAACTGGTCTTCCTATCGAGGTGAGGTGAACATTATGAGGCGTCCTCATCGCCGTGTGTCGTAGACTGTTCATTTCTATTATCTCCCAAGGCTAGTTGACAGACCAATACGCGCAGTTCCTCAGATTACAAGCGATAACGAGAGAAAGGAGTGGTTGGGTTGGATAGAATGTCAATTCGAGTTTAAGGCGCAAAAAGAAGTGATGGCGGCTCTCGAAATATTTCACCAATGTCTCCTGGTCTGTTCACGCATTAACGTCTTTCCGTTCCGGCTTGGCCAGAACTTTTTGATGATGAGGACCTCGTCAACACCAGAGCTCGTGGAGCATTAGTGCTAACTTGACCGCCCATCGATTGACCCCCCACGATGAGTCGAATAGCTTCACGGCGCCTGCTTGCCAAGTCGCCATTGTCATCTCTCTCCTCCTCGTCTTGCCTACCAACAACCCTCTCTCTCCGCCAAATATCAAGCACAACCTCCCTTCTCGCAGAAGACAGCAACCAACGCCCCAAAACACCTTCTGGACGCGCCTATCCAACCCTCCCAGGCGGCTCCAACTTCCGCAAAGGCGTAGCCGTAGCTCGACCACCCGTCTCCCCGTCTCTGCACCCCCAAGCGCGAACCTCTGACCTCAGCGGCCTCCTCGGCGACCTCCTCGAGCAGAACAAATCGCAGCGCCAACAAGGACGTTACAATCGCTACGGCTCTCCTCCCGATTTCGCAGCTGACGGGAGTGGAAATCTGCTGGCGAAGGATGGAGAACATGTAGATGCGACATGGCAGTTACACATCTACGCCCACCGGCATAACGTCCACATCACGCTCGTCCGACCGCCTTCTTGGATCCACCCGCAAACCGGCCGGCGGTATCCTGAGAAAGGGGACAATCGCACTATTGCGCTGTCTTTAGCAGCGGGAAATTTGGGCTTTAGACATGCGGGAAGGAAACATTATGATTCGGCGTTCCAGCTGGCCAGTTATGTGATGGCCAGGATGCAGGAGAGTGGGATTAGTAGTTGGATAGGCAGTTTGGAGGTCTTCATGAGGGGTTTCGGCGCCGGGAGAGAGGCGGTTACGAAGGCGCTTTTGGGGTTGGAGGGGAAGGCGTTGAGGGGGAAGATTGTGAAGGTTACGGATAGTACGAGGGTTAAGTTTGGAGGAAGTAGGAGTAAGAAACCTAGGAGATTGGGTTAGACGTTTGCCTCATATGGTTTGCCGGAGATGGCGGGAGAGTGTATAATATGCTGGGCTGCTGGAGATGTAGAACAACTGTAGCATATAACATTGATTTTCACTGTCATCGTCCAGTCGAGATTCCGGTGACTTGAACGCGAAACTTACAACTCGGACATAGGACGTCAGGGGTGTGAACATACTGAAGGATGGAAATGGCTTGCGTTGGTGACTCCATCGCAAAATATACATCATATGTATCAGAAGGCAAGTCATCAAAAACAATTTGACCTAACAACAAACTCGCTTGGTATCATCCATCCTAACGCCAGCTTCACACCGACCCCCATATCCTGATACGCGATCATACCAAGCTCGACTCTCTCGTGTTGCTGATAGGCGCCCTTTCAGCCGGGGGCACAATTCGTCCAGATGTATCCCTAACCCTCCGATTTCCATTCTTATTCTTATCCCACATAATCTTCCCTTTCCCCTTCCCATTCGCACCTAACCGTCTCTCCTCCCCACTATCCCACTCATCATCATCGGTAAACTCCTCGACTTCTACACTCCTCCTTACCACACTAACACTCGTATCAGTATTCCCTAACATGCCCGTCCTCTCACCCACGATCACGTCCCTCTGATCCTCGAACAATTCCCCCTCTGCTGTTTCGAAGTCGGGAGGAGCGATCCATTCTCTCGGCACGACACCTACAACACAAGACTCATTAGCATTCATAGTAACCACATTTACCCGCCTGAGGAACGGGATACCACCTTCACCAACATAACCTTCATCTTCAGACTTCGCAACCCCGATCTTCGGAAAGAGATACAAGAGTAAATGGTTAAAACATGGCAACATACAAGGTAACGCGACTCCTATCCCAGCCGCGCGGTTCAACCAGCTGGGACCGGGCCTGCCGGTGAGTTTCTCACAGAGGTAGGAAGTGAAGTGATTGCAGTTGCGAGTGAGCAGGTTGTAGGATGTGCCTTGGAATTCTTCGGATGCAAGTTTGATTATGGCGTCAATATCCTCTTGGGGCTGGACGGTGAAGCCTTGGAGGATCTCAAGGCGGAAGGTTCCTCCGGGTGGAATTGCGCGGGGAGGTGTATACTGAGAGGCGAGGAAGGTTAGCTTCGCGGTACTCGGAGTCGTATGTCTTGGGAGTCACTCCTGGTGAAGTATTGGGAGAGGTGGGAACATGGAGGGGAACTTGGTAATGCGCAAATATTGGAACGTACGTAAACACCCGTCAGCCCGCGTCGATCATGGCCCCCGTATGCGTATTCGCGGTTGTTTATTACGACGCCGGAATGGAGGAGGGAGGAGCCGATTGTCCAGAGGATGGAGGAGAGTTTCCCGGGCTGATGTGATGTTAGTTTTCTATGTGGGCAGACACCGGTTATGAATGTTCAAAAAGCGATCGAGGAAGCTCAAGGAATTCTTCTCTTCTCTCGGCTGATAGACACTTACTGGAAGTAAATCATAGATATTGATCCGAATGTCAGTCTTCTGCAATGAGAGGGTAGAGCGGTGATTGGGTTTCTTTGGTTTCTTGTGCCCTGGACCTGCCATGGTGAATTGATTAAAAGATGCCTTTGAGGATAATTGGAATGCAGGCTATTTCATTCGACACCGGACTCCGTAAACACAAGCTGAAAAGAAGTCAGGGTTTACAGAATGTCAAACGCCGACGAGTTTGCAACTCGATAGTCGTCGGACCTGTACTGTATCAGCCAGCCATGCTCGCTCGCTCTCAAACTCCCGTCCACCTTGAAGCTGAGCTCAGCCGAGCTCTGGTTGATGCCGGCGGCCGCGTCACATGCTGGACCCCACTTATTGCCGCAATAAAGCTGCAGATAATTCGCAGAGACTTTTCCATCCATCGAACGGAACGAAGCTTTCCCCCCGTCAGGGCAGCAGCCCGAAATCTCATTCGTCGCGCACAACTTTTCCCACAGGAGGACTTCGACTGGTCTAGGACTTCGAGAAGTTGCAGGTCGCTTCAACTTCAACTTCAACCACTTCTCTTCTCTCCCTCCTCTCATACTTTTACAAGGCTGAAGTCCGCAGCTCCCCCTCTCCTCACTTCCATCACGACGTCTTCATTCACTACCCCACGTCTCTTCACTTCTTTCTCCTCCCTCACTTTCAAAAGGTCAGCAGCAAGAACTGCCACCGAATACCAGAGCCTGCTTAGCTGCACGGTCTTGATCAACTCCGACAACATCAACAACAACAACAACAACAACAACAACAACAGAAATTACAATCACATACAAACACGCTCTTACGCAAAGAAGAAGATGCCTCCCAAGAAGCCAGTCAAGGAGGAGAAGCTCCTGCTGGGCAGGCCGGGCAATAACCTGAAGAGTGGAATTGTATGCATCTCCTTCATTATCTGTTGAGGCTTTGGGCCTTCGACAGATTGATGTTGCAGCAACTAACAATCTCTGCAGGTCGGCCTTGCAAACGTGGGCAAATCGACTCTGTTCCAAGCCATCACAAAATGCCATCTTGGTAACCCCGCCGTAAGTACCGACATCCACACCTAGGTATTCAGGCCTAGGTCCACTTTGCACACCGCCCATTCTAACCAATACCAGAACTTTCCCTTCGCGACCATCGATCCTGAAGAATCTCGTGTCATCGTCCCCGACGAGCGTTACGACTGGCTCTGCGAAAAATACAACCCGAAGTCCCGAGTTCCTGCGCATCTCACCATCTATGATATTGCCGGATTGACTCGCGGTGCCTCAAGCGGTGCTGGTCTTGGAAATGCTTTCTTATCCCATATCCGTGCCGTCGATGCCATCTTCCAGGTCGTACGATGCTTCGATGATGCTGAAATTATTCACATCGAAGGAGATGTTGACCCTGTTCGGGATCTGACTATCATCAGTGAGGAGTTGAGGATTAAGGATATCGAGTTCACTGAAAAGGCTCTCGAGGCATCCAAGAAGTTGACTCGCAGAGGTGGCCAGAGTCTTGAGATGAAGAAGCTAAAGGAGGAAGAGGCTTGTATCGAGAAGGTTCTTGCTCTTCTTCAGGGTGGGGGTGATGTCCGAAAGGGCGATTGGACTGTGAAAGAGGTATGTGAAGAATATCGCTTTTTTTCTCCCATCGACCATGACTTTCCTGATGACAAAAGGCCATGAGGCCTGATAACCCCAGCTCGTCGAGTGCCTCATGCAAAACGTAGAGAGCATACTGAGATATGAAACACGTTCTGATTTAGTCCACTTTTGCACTATCTGCTGAGAGAAATTTGCCATTCATCCACTGACATGACCTTACCATAGATCGAGTACATCAACCCTCTCTTCCTTCTTACCGCCAAACCTGTCGTCTACCTTATCAACCTCTCCGAGAAAGACTACATCCGCAAGAAGAACAAGCATCTCGCGAAAGTCATGGAATGGATCAAGGAACACGCTGCCGGCGACCCTATCCTCCCCATCTCTATTTGCTTGGAAGAACGTCTTACCCAATTCGAAGGTGGAACCGAAGGCGAAGAAGCCAAGAAGGAACTCAAGGAACTTGGTGTGGAATCCGCCCTTCCTAAACTCATCACTACCATGCGCAAGGTCTTGGACTTGGGCTCTTTCTTCACAACTGGTACCGATGAGGTCAGACAGTGGACGATCCGGAACGGTACAAAGGCGCCACAAGCTGCTGGTGTCATTCATGGTGACTTTGAGAAGACGTTCATTCAGGCTATTGTGTACAACTTCATTGATCTCAAAGAGCTTGGTGACGAGGCAGAGATCAAGGCCAAGGGCAAGATTCAGACGAAAGGAAAGGAATACGTTGTGCAGGGTAAGTTATCCCGTTTTCCCCATTGCTCACCATCTTTGCTAACGACGTCGAGATGGGGACATCGTTTTATTTAAGGCTGGAGCAGCCAAGGGTTAAGTGCAATGAGGATCATGGGTCATGAGAAATTTCTCCCCCGTGGTGGTCGTGGCTGTGGGCAGAAAAGGGTCGGAAGACAAAATGTCTTGGTGGAAATCTGGTGGTGGGAAATACCCTAGTCTTCTCAGCGAAGTACTATAGATGACAAAAACGAGAACTATACACTATGCAATACGATGCTGCTCAAACTACACTCAAGCGTGTTTGAAACTGTAGTTGTGGTTGTGCTTCGATCCCAGGGGGGGGGAAAAGAAGCAGCAAAGCTTAAGCACGTCTGCCCTAGCCGAGGAAGCGAGATCTGTCTCTAAATCTATCTCATAGCCACGTACTACTTCCACAACATTGCATATGCCGGAAATAGCCAACCTGCTAGGCTCAATGAATCACAAGTCATGAATACCTTTCGCGACATCAATAGATGGACTTATACCAGTATCGGATAGACGGACGTGATGCAGCTGAGTTAGCGGTGGGAAAGTAGAGGGGGGGTCGTGTTTCTGTGAGTAAGACAAACGGAGAAAGACGACGGATACTATACCTTACGTTGGATAGGAAAGAAAGGTAGAATAAGAGAAAAATGAAGGGAGGAGTGAAGTAGATTCCTTTTGTAAACGGCAGACTTCTATTTTGTCTCAGGGGATCTGTCTTGTCAAGTAGTTTACTTCTTTCAGTCGGAGTTTCGATTCCGGTCCTGTCCTGTTTTTTTTTTCACGTATTTGAAAAGAAAGGAAACGAATGAGAGTCGTACTGGGAATGGAGTTAAATAATGGAGATATATGTCGTGTGATGAGTTGGTGACTTTATTACCCGGGAGGTACGTGAATGCTGGTTTCTGGGTCCTTTGTGGAGTTTTAGGAGTTTGACGTACTTGCGAGGGGGATGGATATCTTATCTTGTGAGAGATATGCTTCGATCGTGTACTCGAGTCTATCGTATGATGAATTAGTGACTTTCATTATCTTTTGGATTGAATTATATTCTTTGAGTGCTTGTGGAGTTTTAGGAGTTTGACGTACTTGCGAGGGATCTCTTATTTGGTGAGAGAAATGCTTCGAATATATATATGTCGCGTAACGGTTTCGTGACATTATTACCCTCCGCTGTGGGATTTTGTGACTTGGATTTATTATCGAGGTAATATTTTGATGTGAATTAGTGACTTTCTTACCCGTAATTGAATCCGGTTATCTAAGTCATTATAGAATTTCATGACTTTGGATTATTTTGTAGTGATGTCATGCAATGAAGTAGTGATATTGATATAAGAAAGGCTGATCGCAGCACTTAAGAATGATTAGACAAGGAGGACGATTGATGAAGACAAATATTGCTTTTGTTATAGACCTTCTGAGACAAAGAGACTTATTGCTTACTAGGTAATAAATTCAGGACCTGGCATCGTTCTTTGTCTTTCGGTTAGCAAGTACCCGAAAGTGCAAATGGAAGTCAAAGATATAACGATCTATTGATACGCGCATTTGCAGCATGTGATGGGCTTTTGGTTACCGTAGTATAGGGCCGTCAAATGGTTTAAACCAGGAGTTGGGGAAAATAAGACTGCTTATGCATAACCTACATTATGGTCACTTTGGGCTTTGCATCCTTATGTAAGGGAAGAGTGTCCATTGTCAAGTTGAGACTCATTGTCATTTATCTATGATCTTTCTAACCCTCCTCCCCCACACCTCATTCATCCCTCTTCTCGGGTTCTACATACCTAAATTTAGAGTCCACGAATAGAAGTTTATCCGCGCGCTCAACTCCCTCCAATAGAAGGAGGATTTCGAATTTCCAGTGACAAATGCTTACTCTGAATTCTCCCGTGATCCATAGGCTTCTAGTCATGCTTTCGAATTTCCGCAAAGGTTGAGGATAGAGGCATATATATGTCCGCGTGTAAAGAGCAGGAGAAATATTACTGATGAGGTAAGGTGAGATGAGATGAGCTAGATGAATAAGGCTTAGGTAACGTTTTGAGGCTTCAGAACCGAGGTAGTTGGTCGTCAGAATCTGTACCGGATTTAGTGAAGACTATAGGATGGGTCACATTGAAGGTTGAAAGAAGAAATTCAGAGAGGTAAGCGGATAATATCATTGAAAAAGGGAAGGATGAAGGAAGAAGGAAAGAAGAAGAAAACGTGGGTATAGGGATAGGGAAGCCGTTCCCGAGTAACTTATCGGAACGCTCTTTTATTCAATGGTAGAAAGATTACTTAATTTAAAGGCATAGGACCGACATATATATTTCCCTCTACAAGGCGCTGAAGAGAAGAGATAATGCTAGCTGTATAAGGCCCTGTCAAGCTGGGGGTTGTGAATGGTTTCTAAGAGGGGACACGTGGACTACGTTCTTGATACAAAACCATGGAGATTAACGGTTGGTATAAAGTCGGTTTCAGGTTGAAAGGGTGTTTGGAATTCCTAGAACGATACTTTTATTATCAACTTGATATTAGTTTGTCGTTGAGGAGTGGAGCGGGACTGTAAGATGTGATGGAAGAGAGAAAAAGATAGAAGAAAGCAAGAGAAGTCACTAACAGGTGTAAAGAAGATCATTCGTGCTGCATTTAATACTTAGTTCAAACTATTACTGTTAGACATGATATAGACTCTAACACGTGGGATGATAACCTCACGCGATGCTCTGAAATACCGGTACAAGCACATGCAGGAGAATCCGTCTGGTTCCTAGTCATGTCAACAAATGCTTGGCGACATTAGAAACCACAATCAAGGGTACAAATCATACAGGAGGCACAAATCTGACACAGGAAAGGACTTAAATGGAAGAAAAGAGAAGTACAAGTATAAGTTCCAGGCGAAAAGTAGGAAACGCAGATGCTTGTTGTCAAGTCGAGGCTTGCTGTCATTCAAAACCTCGTGTTGGCGATCTTCTGTGAATAAAATAGTTAACATAAGAATTTCAGTTTCTGTCCTCCATTTACACACGATTCATGCGCAAAAGCCATCACCCGGTCATGCTCGCAATACGCCTCTCTACGCACACGAGACAAAGTTTGATATGATAAAACAAGTCAAAATTTGAATGTCTGATTGGATCTCAAGATTGTTGGATCATGGACTGCCTAGTATTTGTAGGTCTAACCATAGCCTTAATCTAAAGATTTGACTGTAGGATTTTCTCAGCACGTGCTATTGTCAGGTCAAATATGGAGACGCGAGGGTATATAGTTCAGCTCCACAACTCGGAAGACATGTTACATCGAAAATCATAATAAACATTGATTACTGGGATTGGAGCCGGGAACTTGTCTGTCTTTATTCTTGCCGGGAAGATAGATATCCAGGTGAAGAAGGTTTCATTTCTCAACCATATGGCCGTATTTGTCTCATATTACTTTTGAATAATCGATCTTTGAAGCGGTAAAATCAATTCCTGTTATCAAGCATCCATTCACTGTCACTCCTTAATATGTTGTCTATAATCTCTACTGTTCTCGGCACATATTGAAAAATTAACAAGTCCCTTTCCGAGGTCTAGAAGCTGATTGATATGTCGTTGTTTGGTTAGCATACCAGAGATACGTGATATAGTCGTCTTTTTCTCCAGCATTCTTCCCATGGCCTCTTTACTATGGGCATAGTGGCTGAATGGATGCAGACAAATCTATCCGTATTATCAATCAGAGATCCGTTCATAAGAACGCTGTCTTAGTTTTGCGAATCAAATACTTGTATGTATAGCAGCGAGTCTCTGCTCTCGCCGCTTACTAGTGCTCTTCTAGCCAAGATAATTGTGTTCAATAATTGATTCTCACAGATTATGGTAAATGCTTGTGCTGAGAACCCAAACGTTTTGTTTCCCGCCTGGATTCACAAATCGCTGGTCTCTCACGCCCTATCGCTAGATGAGCAAGTGTACGTGCTGACATTAACGGCTAATCTGGCTGTCGGAATGTTCGTTTTTGTTTCAGTTCTAGTTAAGCGAGATATCAACAGATCGACATTTTAATTAAACTTAGCATGCGACTCCAAGGCCATGACTATAATGCGAGGCTAAGCTTCGTACCTCATACAGGACTCGGAAGTAGAGAAGTTAAATCTTACACCTTAGATTACTGCTTCAGCATGAACGATGCTATATTCTTTTCTTTTAGTTGCTAAGATCAATAGTCGCTGGAAACTGCCTCAAGATCCAACTCTACGGATATATCGTATTCAACCCATGACAGTGATAAGGTGCTTAAAATACGGAGCATCATCGACGTGGGAAAGTTGGGATCATATTCATCGTTTTCATACCTACCGAGTACCGAGTCCGGGGAGGGCTCAAATGTCGAGCCACCTTGTTAGTCAAATTTGGGAATCAGTAAGCGTGAGGCCTACATTGTTGGATATCAGAAACGTGATGATTTTGCTCTACCAAGCGCTATGGAAAGTGTATCTTGCTCTCGCTTCATCTCAAAAATAAACGATGTGATCAATGGCAGTCACTGGTATCTTGCTTGCGTGTGTTTTCAACTGTTACTCCCTGCTTGATCCCATCAATCACCCTTCTATTTGCAGCCGTCCACAGGATTTGAAAATCCCAAGATCAAATCAAGATTGTGTCATGATACTGCGTTACACAGCCAGAAATGCCATAGGTACTTTACTGTCCAGCACCACGGCCAGCACCAGCTCCACGTCCAGCTCCGCCTGCACCACCCATCATGTTTCGTGCCCTGTATCATCCATTAGTCTTTTGTCCCGAAACCTTCCCTCAAGACAAGAATCAAACTCACATCTCGGCAATGCTAGGGTCCTGCATAAGGCTCGCAAGATCAGGCATTCCACCACCAGCCCCACGTCCACCAGGAGCGCCTCCTGCACCAGCACCGCCTCCACCACCAAACTGGCTTGCCATATCGCGAATCCTGGGGTTGCTCATAAGATTCTCCATCATGTCCGGATTGCTCATTAAATTCTGGGCCATGCTCGCAAACATGGGATTGCTCATGATCGAACTGAGATCCGGCATCCCCCCCGCACCACCAGCTCCACCTCCAAACATACCTGCCAGAGCGCTCAAGTCAGGCATGCCACCTGCACCAGGCCCTCCACCTGGTGGACCGCGAGAAGCGACTTCATCATCTTCACTATCATCATCTCCTGCCTCAAGCTCCGCGACACGCTTCTTAGCTGTCTCGAATCCCTTCTTCATAGCATCACTTCCTCCATTGCCCTCGAACTCAATGCCCTTGCCATATGCCTCCATACTACCCTTCGCATCGCCGAGCGCGAATCTCGCAAGACCGAGTCTGCTCCACGCCTTGGTGTATTTCGGATCCGCAGCAACGGCAGCTTCAGCATCTGCCTTCGCAGACTCGTGATCCTTAGACGCAGAATGTGCAGCCGCGCGGTTGGACAGGAAAATCGGGTTGCCGGGGAGGAGAGCTAGTGCTTGGCCGTAAAGATCTATGGCGGCGGGGTAATCCTTCTTAGCCATGGCGGCATTACCTTGGCTCTTGAGAGATTCGGCTTCTTTCATTTGGGCGTCGGTTGGCGAGCTTGATGAAGCAGCTGGTGCAGCTGGAGCAGGGGACTTTGTCTTCAGCTTCTCGTACACTGAGTAGATTTGGAGGAGAGACTGGGAGTCTTTTGGCGTGGCATCGGTCGGGTCAACCTTAAATGATTCGGCGATACATGATTGAGCGACCTCGACGGATTCGCGGTCTTCATCTGTGAGTGTGCCATCGGTGAGAGAGGTGTTCAGGAAGTCGATTATCGACAGGGCAAGGCGCTGCTTTGTGGTAGCCATTGTGAGATCGAGTCGGAGGGGAATGCGGAGGGACTCGTAAGCTGAGGTCAAATACGGTAATACTCACTGCCCGACAAATAATGGTTGTAGGTGAGCAAAGATGTGATAGCTGTCAGGTATCACGGTTGAATAAGGCAAGAGACAAGAGGAATGCTGGCTAGTGTTGAATGTTGGATCGAAATGTGGCGGGCAGTGGTGGGGTACCCATAACGAGCTTAGCGTACATGTGACTTTCTTTACCTGTGCAGGAACATTCACGTGTTTGTGGAACCGACAGATCTTTACTCAATCGTGCGCTCACATTCCCCAAGTATATTCTTGGCTTAAAAGTTTGATTTCGAAAGAGTAAGACTTTTACTTCATTTTGGATGCCTAGCTATATCTGTAATACAACACACTGCTTTGAGAGAATACCCGAAACATGTAAACATGACCTCAGCTTTTCCTAACCATATGTACGTCTACCAATAGCAGACATTTTTCTCCTCCGTATGTTCTCACCAAGTCTAGGAATATTCCCTACCCTATGTCCTGCAAGTCGTGTATTCATAAGTTTAGCTCCTCCAGAAGAAGCAGTCAAGAGTCTATGAATTAAAAACGATGTCTCGCAGAATTATGGTATCTGCGACCAATGGAATCGTGCAAACCGTATGAAATGTTGTGGCCCGCGAGTGATCGTGGAGATCGTGCTCGTCGAAAGCAACGATTGATCAAGTATGGGTAGTCCCAGGCAATTGAAGCTGGCCCAGAAGATGACCCAACGAAGGGGTAGCAAAAGTAACCTTCGGAACACTGCCTTTGAGAAGGACACCGGCAGCAGGAGAAGGCAGAGGTGGTGGAGGTCCCGCAGAATCCTCCTCCATTGATGTTCCTGAAGAAGCAAAAACAGATCCACTTGTAGAAACATAGACAGAAATAGAACCAGAACCAGAACCAGCTTTGTCGGCAGCTCGATTCTTCAATCTCCAGTGGCGATTGCGTCGGTGACGAGTGCTTCGAGATTCTTGTTGGGCAGGTGGATCACTCGGAGCTGAAACACGACGGCGTTGCTACACAGTGTCAGTAGGCTCAGCGGGATTCGTAGTGAAGTGACATACCATTGCTGCATTCTGCATCAAAGGCTGCCCTTCACCTGAACTGACAGCTGTCAGGTCGGAATCCTGCTGACCGTCGAGAGAATCGTTCCGAGTCGTTGGCTCACTCTTGGCTTCATGTCGACGATTAGAGAAGCGAGCTCGCTTAGGATTTGGATTATCGATTCCGGAGATGTCTTCTTCAGCAATCTCAAGCGGAAGATCGGTAGATTGAGGATCATCTCCAGTGGACGCAATGCCATCTTCACGGGTCAGTCGAGTCCGCACAAGTGGACAGCGATTACTCACCACCGCCAAGTCTCCCTGTAAATCTCGTCGCCCGCTTGCCAGCCTTCTTTGTAAGGCTTGCAGTCTTCTTCTCTTCTTTTTCCAATTTCTTCTGTGCTTTGGCAGCTTCCTTTGCCTGGGTCTTGGAAAGAGGAGCTGGTAGTTGCGGTTGTGGCCGAGGAGGCAATTGAGATGGGATGAATTCAGGTGCATCTGGCTTTAGCTTTGAGCCCTGCTCATTGTTAGTAGTTGTGTACAACCAGAATAGCAGGATGGGTCAATGCAGCAAGTCATTTCACGGAAGACTGAAGTCCAGAATCAGTAAGCCGATGATCCTTCAGAAATGGCAAGATGTAAATAGGAGAGACGGTAAATGCTCAAATGTATGCTTGTAATTATGGCCATCGTGCTATCCAGGTGGTTCTTCGAAGGGGAGTGCGTGGTATAGTGAGGATGTTCTTCAATCACTCACCTCACGTTTATGACCAACTTCAGCCTCCTTCTCCGTTTCAGTCTTTCCCTCAGAAGTCTTAGTAGCCTTCACCTCGCTGGCCTCACTGGTTTCCCTCATTGCTTCCTTCTTTGGCTCCTCATGTCGAGTTGTCTTGAAAGCCTTGGCCAGCTCGACTCTCTGCCGAGTTGGAGTCAGATCATTAATGATGCTAGTATCGCGCTTCTCGGGGCTCCGAGACCTAGAACGGCTCTTGGCGGGCTTGACAAAGATTTGCTTCGACCACAAGTCATGATATTTGCCATCGCGGTGGATGAGATCATCATGAGACCCCTGTTCCACGATCTTGCCGTTCATGACGACTACAATATGATCGGCCTTCATGATCGTTGATAGACGATGACTGCTAGAGATCAGTAACGACAATATATTGGGGATTAGAAGATCACTCACGCAACGATGAACGTAGTGCGGCCTTGGCATAGGGTTTTGAAGCCTTCTTGGATCAATTGCTCGGTTTCGGTATCCACTGCGCTGGTAGCTTCATCGAGCAGGATAATGTCGGGATTCTTAAGAATAGCTCGAGCAATAGCAACGCGTTGCTTCTCTCCCCCAGACAACTTTCTAGACAGGGTCAGCATAGTGTTTTGAGGACACGAGGATTGACTTACACGCCACGATCACCAACTTGGGAGTTGTATCCTAATTGTGTCAGTATTTGCTTGCCTTGTAAGAAGAGTGTACTTACCATCTGGAAATGATTCGATTTTGTCGTGAATTGCAGCAGCCCTACATGCTTCATGAACCTCCTTATCAGATGCAGACAACCTTGCATAGCGAATATTGTTCATGATCGAGTCGTTGAAAAGCATTGGCTCCTGGGGAACAACACCGATCCTCTCTCGGAGACTAGGGATTGATTAGCGGGAGGCTCGGCATAATCTGATTGTAGACCTACCTGTCAAGAGTAACATGGCGAATATCTTGATCATCAATTAAGATGCTTCCCGACGTGACTTCGTAAAATCGGTCGATCAATTTGAGGATCGTGGACTTTCCACCACCAGTCTCCCCAACCAATGCAATAGTTTTCCCAGAAGGAACCTCGAAGCTGACATCTGTCAAAGTGGGTTTGCGCTCGTCGTAAGCAAATGAAACATTGTCAAACTTGACAATGCCTTTCCCAAGCACGAGTGGCTTTGCGTCTGGCGCATCGATAATTGTTGGCTTGGTTCGGAATAACTCAAGTAATCGCTCGGCATCCATTAAGCTATATGAGATCTGCTTGTACATGGTACTGAAGAATGTCAAGGGACCTGAAAGCATGTTAGTCTACAGTAAGATGTGAACGAATAAAGAAAGATTTACTTTGAAGTGAACCCCAGTAAACGAGCAACGTCGTAAATTTTCCAACCGACTGACCCTGGTATGCAACCTGATAAACACCCAGCCATAGCGCTCCGAAGAGCCCAAGGGATAGGATCACAGCTTGCGTAGCACCGATGAAGTGTGTGGACATCTCAAAACTTCCCCGCGACTTCATGTGGTCCTTGACGACTGGGTATATCAGCAAATGAGCTGAGTAGGAGCTGATTTTTGCTTACCTCCAGAGTATCTGCGACGCTCGTATGGAATCATGTTGAAGAGCTAGAGCATTTAGTAGATCAACTAACAATAAGATCAGAACAACCTACACTCGCGGTATTCCATCCATCAAGTGACTGTTGGCCCATGGTGTACTCCCGTCTGTATATCGTGATGTACTCCCGACGCATCTCAGCTCTTTTGGAATATAACTTCGTGGTGATATAGAGATATGAAACCACAGTGGATACCATCATGAGTCCCATGTATGCACCGTAGTGAGTCCAGAGATAGCCAAAGGCAACAGCGAGATCAATAAACATCGGCAAGACCCGAAAGTAGACGAGATCAAGCAATTCAGTGACGGATCTGCCTCCATGGATGGCCTGGCTCAAGTCCGAGCTACTTTTAGAGTCATGCAAATCAGAGGAAAGACTCATCAAATGTGCATGTGAGGCAGTGCTCAATGCATCGTATGAATACTGTTCAAGTGGCATCCATAGCCAATCTTTGAGCCAGCTGATCCCTGCGCTGCCGTTGATGAATCGAAGAGCGGTGTATGTCGTAATAGGGAGCCATATCTTTGATGATTTTTCTAAGTTGATTAGTTGCAGTCCGTCCAATAGAGATCGTTTCCTCACCTCCATCGTGGTAATGTGTCAGACTGTCAATCACGACTCCCATTTGATTCGGCACCAAGACATTCAAAGCATTGGTGGCCAAAAGACAGAAGCACACAAGAACGGCTCTGAACTGGAGGACCTTATTGTGGGAAGGCCAGACGTAGGGAAAGAAGATCTACCGAACATCAGCCATGCACAGTGGAACAAGGAAGAGTGTTAGATCGAACTCACCATGAAACCCTTTGCATATGTGAACCAGTTCCCGTCTTGCTCCAAGCGTTTATCAATTTTTGCCTGATCTTTTCGTTGACGAGCTAACCACGAGTCTTCTGATGAGTCACTGGCATTGTCTGTATTGTCAGAATCTTGCGAGTTTTCTGTGGCTGTTCCGTAGCCATTGCCGTTCAGCGTCGATGCTTGGCTCGATGGCTTTTTGCCTCCCTTCTTTGTTAGAAGAGACTGTCGCTCGACATCACTATCATCGTAATACTTGTCGTCGTTGCGCAGACCGAAGTAGAGCAAGGGCAGGGTAATCAACAGCACGTTCCTCAAGATTTGAGTAGACAATCTGGCGTATTCGAAAGGCTTCGTGGGAGGGAGAAAGACATTCGGGACAATCAACAGGAACATCTCCATGACAATACCGATGAACCATGTTCTGTAGTAGGGGTACCAGACCGGAAACTTGCTATCCGTCAATGCGAGGCATTGAATACCGAAAGCAATCGCCGAAGCGATAAGATAAATCTACTGCCTGTCAGCGATTTGGTTGAGAGACTGGAAGAGAAAACTGCAAGGGGATCAATTCCTCTAATTTACCACAAGGTCCTGTTCGGGGTAGATGCCGATCAGAAAGATCTGGAGAACAATTATGAATGTTTCCAGCAACTGGAATAGTATTAGCAGTCTGGTTTTGCTCATATGGCAAGGAGGCTTGAAATGTGGAACCTACGTATGTCAAGGCGACCCCGAAAATTAGCCCAAGCATGACATCTCGACGGACATGTTGATCCTGTGCTCGAAGTCTTCGCGTCTGCAATGTACAGACTGTGATAGAGAGAGAGATGAGGAAGTACAGCGAGGTGAAGGCAGGGATTCCGTAATGCACAGCCTCGATCACGGTCCAAAGCTGGAATAATGTTAGTTTATCAAGGACTGAAGAGGTGAGGTTCGCATCATCTTACCTCATCTGGCGCGGTAGGTACCATCGTGGTGAGTATTGTAATCGTAGTAACGCCAGATTGTAGAACGATCAAGGGAAAAGTGTAGCGGGAGGGAGCTGCAGATATAACGACAGTCAGCGCGCCTGTCGAGGATCAAGCTGAAATAGTTTCCAATGCAAAGGTCCAGGACAAGAAAGCCGATGTGTAGAGGAGAGTATAGGTGAATAAAGTCGAGGACCGTTGAAGAAGGGGAGAAAGCTCGAGTGTATTCTAAATAGGTAGGTGCTATTTGCGCTTGAAGTAGAAAGAACGACTACAGTAAGCGAGCGGGTGGCCGAAACGAGCCGAGACCAAACAAAGGCGAATCTGCACCCAAGAAGAGTGAAGGCTCACACAATGAGTCCCTGTTTGAATCTACCTTGAGGTAACCAAGTATATTGGTAAGAGCCCCCCGAAGGAATGCAGATGACAACAATTCATGGGATCACAATTCGTATCGACTTGACGCAGGGAAAAGTTAATCAAGGCAGACGGCTATCCATCCAGGTACAAGCAAATAGGTATAGGCATTTAGAGCCATAGTAGCAAGTGGATGAGTCCCGGCTTTGACTGAGTAAGCATAGCTGTCTTGACTCAGACCCTGAGTCAAACTTCACATCACACCTCCTTGTATGACCTTTGATATTCAGCTTCATCTCAGCCTCGTTACCTTGCAAACAAAGGAAATGGCCTCGGCTGCCTTGCCACTGAGTTGCCAATGTACACGGTGAATGATAGCAGAATGTAATTGGAATAACGCCATGAATAGCTGCACCGAGTAGCAGATTGAGCCAATAGGTAAGCAAACCTGTTGAGTACGCACCTGAAGTATCCGGCTACCTCCGAGGAAATAATAGGTCGAAATGTCGAAAGTAATGGTTCAGTCCGCTTGGGTCGGGACGGCTCCGCGTGCCCTCTCCAATACAATACAGGCTTGTATTCCCAGTAAAAGGCAGCCTTCCGTGAGGATGGACGTCTGACTCTTGAGAGGAGAGAGGTTTTGCTGCCTGACTTCCCACAAGAATCAGAAGAGAATGTCTGCCTTGAAATGCTTGGAGATGTGCTTACATTTCTCAGCTCAATTGGACGCTCGCTCCTATGCTCGTTCCGGGGGATGTCAGCTGCCCTTGTTTCCGTGAGCTAGATCAAACTCTGTCAATATGGGTTGTACATGCACCATCTATCTTGTTTCGGTGCAACAAAATGGCAGCAGATTGTATGCTTGACATCACAATAATGCGGTGTAGTTGAGGGTTCGGCGGGCGGCAAGCGTCGACCTATGTGTGCTTTTCTCCTCGTACCTCAGCTTCAGCTATGACCACAACAGTCCCATTTCTAGAACGAGGAGCAAGGACACGGCCAATTCACATCTAGTAATTGCAGGGTGTTTCAATTCCTTGGTGAAGGTGGCGGCTTGCACTCGCTTTTTTCACTGCTAGAGTACCGGCCGTTGACGAGTGGCGGCATGATCGTGATGAGATGTGCAGCTGCAGGCGAAGCTGGACCCAACATATCAAAAGCAATATGGAAATTACCGACATGCCCATGGGTGCTGGAGCTATCTTCCAGCGCTTGTGCAAGAAGATAATATCATCATAGCGGTCAGTCCGGGGAACAGGAATGTCAGCAGCCACGACCTTTTCAAGCCAGGGAAGACCCTTGAGCTTGAAGGTTTTTCCCGGCAAATCGATGCATATGTCAACCAAAGAGAGCAAGCGAGCCGTTGGCCTGATGTTTTGTACGACTCGTAACGAACTCCGGTGGTGTCGGACTCACGATGCAGATTTCGATGTCGATGTCGATGTCGATGTCGATGTCGATATCGCTCAGAGGATGAAAATGTTGGGAACAAAAGAGGAGAGTTGTCCCGTCGTCTCGTCGTCTCATCGTCTCGTCTCGTCGGTGGAAGCGAGGGGTCAACAATATATCCTGTGCACTTGTAATAAGAAAAGACCATCCGTGATCCGTAAGGGAGTTTCCCTACCTATGGCTATAGATAGGTAGGTTACAAAGTAAATAGACACCTTCCCAGGGGGTACGGTTAGAGGCTATACCGGAATGCTAGGGCATGGTGCTGCCAGCATGGGCGATTGTATGGTGGCTGTACCCCACTAGAAAAAAAGCAACGCAGCAGTATACTGTACGGCACGTATAGTACAGTCTGTACAATATCGTTGCCCAGTACCATAACTTATCTACATATTTGGCCCCTGCATTTCCACTCATCAACTTGCACACTTCTCTTTCCATTGTCATCCCATTTGCGGCACTCCCGCTGTCTTGTGCTACATCCTCCTTTCTTGACTCGATCTCCTCTTATCTTTGCCTCAGTCTTAATAAGTCCAATAGTCCGTCGTTCTTGGATTCGCCGATTTCTGCCATAGATGCTGTGCTCACCCAATCCGTCGTAATATCAATAGGCCTGACGAAGCCTCTTTAATTCCATGTGTTCTGGCGTAGCACCGTTGTGTTCCTGCAGATGATTTTCACTTTCCCGGCTGGGAATGAGCTTGCATACTGTACCATGCCATGCCATGTACGTACGGAAAGACAAGTGCAGAAGAGGCTTCGAGGTAAATCATCATAAAGATTAATCCGCCATAGCAAATGCATGAATATGAGCGACGTTCCCGTATTGATACGCCACTTCTACGACAACAGTATGGATTGAAAAACTGCCGTCGGCTTGTTCTGGCGTCGTGGATTCTTTATCATCACGCTACTGCACCGACAGGCACAGCAATACCAAACATTGGGCTTCGGTCTTTCACCATCCCGGGACACTTCGCAGATACGATAGTCTGTGATATTCTGCTCCTCACGTTGCAATACCGACCCATATTAGAAGCTGAATGTATAATTGGGTCGGCCGGCAGAACCGACGAGATGCATTGACAGGGCGGCCGGGAGTTAAGACTACCGAGAAGCCAACAGGACTCGCCCATCGATTCGCCGCAACTTGCTGGAATCATTCCGGAATCTTCTCCGTCATAATTTTACGAAATCATTTGAGAGGCTCCAGGACGACGTTTCTCTGTGTGTGGCAAATATGTGCAATGAGCATCAACTTTGTAAAGCCCGTCCAAGTTTGCCGTCACTGCCCCCCGACTGCGCTTCTATGCAACAGAAGCCAGTTCACGTTGCACAAATGATCCCGTCAGCGCGGCATTGGCTTGAATTCTCGGCATATTTAGCTCGCCGTTACGTCTAGACCTCAAACACTGGGCGAGGCTCGATGTGTCATCCACTTGAAGCTGGTTATGAGCAGGGCAGGTGCATCATGATATCGATGTGTTAAGGTCATGCTATCTTCGTCTTCCCTTGCATAAGTCTCCCCACAATTATAGTCAAACTCCAAGAAATGTGTGACGATCTAGAGCCTTAGAACATGGTGTTAGACGCCGAGATGGTCTTTTACCAGCACCCGAACTACACTTGAAGCAATGCGCCCACTGATGCCGGAATATACGTCCTCGACTTTGTGCACAGAGGCCTCCACGTATGTGCGTATCCCAACTGTGTACTGCTTCCATTCACACTGTAACAAGGTGATAAACTCTACTTATACCAGCACTTGCTTTTCACTTTTTTACCAACAGAAACATCTCCACTCATAGGTGTTGTCCTGCATGTTTTGAAGTCACAAGCACAACGAAGTCAGCTCCCTTACATCAAAAGATTGCATAAGTAGCATGTTGCAGCTGTGAGGGCTGGGTAACTTGCGTGGTAGAATCTAGCGGGTTATTCTGTAATGGTTGTATTTTTTTAGGACCCATTGCTCCCCGGAAATGCAGCATTCGCAAACAAATGCATCATAGAAGATGCGCAAAACCAACGAAATGCGGAAATCCAGTAGTACTCTAAGGATCCTTACCAGCCGAAGGCTCCTCCCAGTCGTTATCATCAGTCATAAAACTCCATCCTACATCAGGCGGCCGCAATGGCTATTTCTATGGCCTTCACCGCGAGCGCTTTCAAGACTGGAAGCAACGACACGAAGGCACCCGCAGAAAATCATCAACGCAAATGCATCATCAACAACAAAACAAGAACCGTAGAGAAACAAAAAGAAGCAAAGAAATCTACGAGCGCTATCTTCGCCCTTAGCCACTCCCATAAATTCTCCTGTCCACCTAAGCCTTCTTCCTAGCCGATGGACTTCCCTTCGGACCATTAAAAGCAGTCTCAATAGCTGCACTCAACGCATCCATAGAAGCTTTCTGGAAAGCCTTCTTCTCAGGACTCGGTGTGCGTCTCACAAACGGAGGTAGGATGACTGATGTGCCTGTACCCAAGCCCGAGCCTAAGCCCAGTGAAGCACGATCAGGACCAGCGCCATAGTTGATCGCCTGACGTGTTGGAGACGGCAGCTGGAACTGTTGTGTGGTGGCATGCAAGCCGTTTCCTGGGGGAAGCCTGATTGGGATGGGACGACGGGCTCGGGATAAAGCCGTTGGGTTGGATTCGACATGTAGACCGTGAGTGCGCGAATGAGGATTGTTCGGTCCATTTCCACCGTGGTAGAAAGATCCTGTAGGAGGGTATTTTAAATTGGTGTGTGGGTTGACGAATGAGCCCACGGTAGGGTGGTTCGTGTTGCTTGGGGTCATTGCCATGTTGTTGAAAGCGAATCGCTCATGTCCTGGATTGCCCCGATTTGAGTCGGTTGGATTGAAAAACCGGCTTTGCATTCGAGCTGGTGCAGTAGGAGTTGCATAAGCCTGTTGACTAAAAGAGTTGTACTGGGGGAATACGCTCGTATTTCGGGCCTGAATCGTACTATACGAAGGGCCGTTGTAGGGATGGGCCTGGCTACCGAACGAGTTGTAAGTTGCTCCAGCAGTATTCATCGAAGTCCAGCCTTGATTATTGGGATAGCCGGTCAGTTGCTGAGTATCATACGGAATTGAAGTTCTGTAATCCGCTGGACCGCCTCCACTCATGCTGCTGGACATATCAAAAGAGTTCGGAATCTGGCTGTTCCCGCCGCCTCTGGGGCCATTCATCGCAGTGTTGCTGATCCTACCATCCCACGTCACATTCCCAGGTCTGAAATCAAACCCTCCCGAATCATCATTGCCATTACCTGTACCAGTGAACTCCGCCTGCACACTGGCATTCTGATTTGTCCCAAACTCGTTCGCCATGGCGCTGAAATCACTGAATGAGCTTCGAGGAAAGAACGTCTGCTCACTGTCCCCTGCGACGTTATTTTGCATTTCGGCTCCATGCGTATTTGAGTGGAAGTCTGCGATGAAAGAGTCCGCTTCCCTCGCAGGCGTGTGGTTCGCGATTCCTCTCGAAAGCTCATAGAACCCAGGCCCACCATGTGCATTCGGACTAAAGTCCTGTTTTGAGAACGAAGAGAACGATCCAACACCCTTCATAGTTGACTGGAAGACATTATCCGCCGCCGCATGCGAATGATTAAATGTCGTCGCTGTCTTATTCGTACCCAGCTTTGGCGTCGCAGTCCTAAAAATTTCACTTGGCATGGTCTCATATACGTCCGAGTTGGTGCCCTTCTCAGCAGCCAGCGCATCCAAATACTTGCTATGATTCGAGGTCACTCTTCGCTCAGTTGCACCCAAGACAGACGCGAGATCGAACTTCGTGCGGGAGGGGTTCCGAAATGCTCTCGCCTGAAACACTTTACTAGCTTCATGTCTGCGAACAAGTTCGGGGTTCGAAGCTGGGAAGAAGATGTCATCGTCGATCTCAGTGAGGCCTTTCATATTTTCCTGCTCCTCCCAGTATTTTTGAGTGCGGAGAGGGAGATTGCTGGGCTGGCTGAGGAATTCGAGGGTGAGTTGCGCCAGGATCTTTGGGTCGAGAGGGGTATATGGGAGCATTGGGACTGATGTGCAACTATCAACAGCAGCATTCTCATCATCGCCTTTACCACTCTCATCCACTATCCTCTCGGTTCTCTTTCCCTTGCTCCAAGGCTCGCAAACTGGTCCATAGAATGGGATGTGACTCAAAGAAAACCAATCATGGATCAATTTCTTATCCTCGTATCCCTCATCACTTGGCTTCTCTCCCCAATGTTGGTACATCTCCCAATTATGCTTTGGATCCATTGGCATTGGCACATTCTTAGGATATCCACCTTTCTCGACCCAGAAGCTTCGCGAATCACCGAAGGAAATACCGAGAGTGATTACACGCGAGTAGTAGTCTTTCTCGCATCTGCTCATCTTATTCTCAGGCTCATCTACATTTCCTTTTTCGTTCGTGGAAGTGCACGAAGGTGAAGGTTCGAAGTTGGCCTCCATCTCCTTCAAATCAGAAGCTGTATCGTTTTTCGAGTTTCCGATACTAGAGCTCGCAATTAGACTGACATCTTCAAATGCCTCCGTAGCATCATCTAAACTCCCATCAAAAACATCAGGGGGTAGGTAAGAGCCAAGCGATTGCCCTAATGGTTGAGGTCTTCTTGATATCCGTGGGCCTTTCCCTCGGTGGATTTTATGTTCTTTTGGTCGCCCTGTCTTTTGGCGTTGAGTAGATGGTGTTGATGCCATCGAGTCGGGTGATCCGCGGCCATGCTTTGGGTTCCTGGCGAACGAGTTTGCGAAAGGATTGAGCATGACGGATCTCTCTGGAACATTACTGGTGTTCGGTAATCCCAGAGAGGCTTGTCCAAAAGCGCTTTCGGTCACCTTCTCATCCGTTCCCATTGTCGAATTTGAAGTACCTCTAGTAGCATTGTTGTGATGTAAAGGATTAGGCTGGCTGAAGTGGTCGAAGCCGGGCTGGAGCTGTGTAATCTCTCTTTTGTCCTCAGCGAGTCGCTGCAGGTTCGACTTCTGGTCCTTCATCTGTCCATCGCTTCCACCACTTCCATCACTAGCGATAGATCCTCCGGATGTGATGTTGGTTACCACAACGGCTGGAGTAGGTAGAACTGCGTCAGGAGGGAGATAGAAGATATGTCCATCGCCTTGGGATCCAAGTTCCGAATGTAGGTGTGCCACCGTTCTAATCTTCAACATAGGAGGTCTATCACCAACGTGGTTCTTACTGGGATCCTGCAATTTGTAAAGGTCACGAACCATCCTTTCGACCACCGTATTCCAAAAATCTTCAGCCGCGCCTTTCTGCTCTCCATGGGTATCTGTTGCTTCCCAAGCCACCCAGCGAGTCCCTTTCGCCACCTCAGATGGACCAAGAGTTGTTGTCTCATTTTCTTCCTCGTCTAATCCACAGATCCATCCCTCAATTCTCGGCAGGTCCTTCAGGTGGCCTTCGAACACTCGCACCTGCACACTTTGCACAAGTAACTTCGCTGTCAATCTTGAATCGAGTAGATTATCATACAAGAACCGTTGTAGTTTAGCTATTAGGCCCCGGAATGACATGAGACGATTCACCATCAATGACTGCATGGGTGGCAAGAAGTAGCCTTGCGGTGTGTAGAAGGCAACCGAGAAGTAAAGCTCTCGCCGCTGAAAATTCCGAACGGAGGCTGGTGTCGAATTATTATTGATTGTGGAGCGCAGCATCTCTGTGACCTGTTGGAGTGTGATTTTTGGAGTATTTCTTGAACTTGTCTTGCTATCTTCTGAATATGTATCTGTGGTCGATGATGTGGCACTATTCAGACGATTTGGTTTGGATTTGATTCTCATTCTCGTTCCAGGCACATCCGGAGGAGTACCTGATTTGTCCCCCATCCTTCCTATAGCAAGCTGTGAAAATTCTTTCGCCACATTGGTAGAGATATCTCTATTTGCAACTGAAGCCATCACATCATCTGATGTAAAGGGACGAGGTTGTTTTATCTGCGCCGCATGGTCCGTTCCTCGAACTCTGGGATGGAGCTGTCGAGCACGGTTGAGAGCATCGCTCGGGCTGGGTGATACAAGCACTCTGCTCGGTACTGGTGACCCTGTTTTAGGAGAAGCAGAACAACTTCTTGGCGCCGGCGTGCTCCATTCTTGTCCCCACGTAGCAATCTTATGTGTCTGTTGTGGTCCAAGAGCAGCTCCCTGGCCTAGACTCGGACCCAAATCCATACTTGAACTCGAAGTTGGTCCCATATCTCTTTTCGCGTCAGCAGAATATGAGATTGATATTTCCGGTATGGGTGTTGTGGTAGGTTCCCGCTTCTTCAGCTCGCGCAGCGTGAAGAACGAATGCGAGGGTGGCCCTGGGCCTGGTGGAGGTGAGGGCGCTGACATCTTTGCGTGCCTCCTCCTTATGATCTTGTGTGATTTCCGTAAGTTTCCATGTGGCGCGTGAAGTTTGTTCTTATCCTCTTGGTTATGCGGGGTTGAGTCGTTGTGAATTAAGGTCAGGTGCTTTTGTTTACTTTCGCGTTTTGACGAGGCGACCTGTGCAGCAAGATGTGCGCAGCTTAGTACATGAAGCAAAGCATTACGCGCGGATGTTATTGCAGATGTGACGGGTTGCGAAATATTTGAAGGTAGGGTAATGAAGACGACAAGGCGCGCGCTAGAAAATCGAGATATGATTCACCAAATATTGTGAGGGGGTCTTCAGCGAAATCGAGCTAGTAGCTCGCTTATTTTAGCTTCTCAAGGACTGCCAGTGGGTCTGGACAGGTTCATATCAGACACACAATAAAGGGAAGACGAATGCCTTAAATTCATTCCATAGCCTCGTAGCTGAAACCTCTCACTGGCCATGACAATTCCGGCCGTGACATCCTCACTTTGAGACTGGAAGCAGTAATTCAAACACCATACTTGATTGATCAACCATAATTATTCACGCCATACGATACGAGCCACGGTTCTTTTTAGTACAGCTGCAGGATCAAAATCCAAATTTTGTTCCCAATGATAAGAATCTTCCAAGAAGTCAACGATAAAGTTGAAACTTTCTCATATGTTTATCTGCACTATTGACGTTTATCCCTATCGCCGTTCAGCCCCCATCTTCTGCCGACGGCTGAAAGATAATGGTTCTTAATGACGCGCTAAGTTTCAAACGTATTCATACGAAGGCTAAATAGTTTCTCTGAGTATATTGAATAGTCTAGTTTGCTTCATGCCTTCGAATACATCAAAAGTTATGAAGTACGAGTATGGTCGCATCTCTTAAGGGCGATCCACTTCGCCGACACAGTATTCTTGTTAACCATATAATGAAGGTTGAGATGAGAAACTGAGTGGCATATAAGTTAAAAACGTAGATTATCGTGTCATTTGCCTTCCTGTGAGCCCGAGGATCACAAAGACTATGAAAAAACTCATACTTAGATGTTATTTATGGAGCATCTGACAAATCCAGAATCTTCCCGCACAGTGTACAGAGCTGATGTCCCTCTCCCTTACCTCCTTGAAAGTAGGGTGCAATCTGATCTAGCAAAATTAACGGCAATCCTGACCCTGATGATAGAATCGCGAGTGACAGCGTGTGTCACACTGGACGAAGCTTTCAAACCTAACAAGGCTAGCCCGGAACGTCTTCGAGAATACCACTCAGCTCAATATGGCGCATAGTTGTCGAGCAAAATAAAGCTTCAGGTCATTAAATTGCTGATTTAATTAACTTCTCAATGTTCGCGTGAACAAGCTGATTTCAAATCGAGCAAAGCCTCATGCAATTGCAGTCGAATTCATCAAATCTTTCTGCGGCTTCTCCCGTATGAATTTTAGGAGTGAATGCAAGTCGTGAGCTGTTGCAGTGATAGGTCAGGGATAATGACGTCTTAGGACCACTTAATCAGGGTCCACAAATAAGTGTTTGATCCATTGAAGTAGATGAGTCTGTCAATAGGCTTCAACCACATCGTAAGTCAATATTTGCTTCTCAGCTCGTAAGCTATCCAAAGACAATTTTCTGTGAGTAATATGAGTTGCAGGTTAGGTCAGAGAGAGGATAGCTTTAGTGGGCTCAGCAAGTATAAATAGACAAAAATGCTCCTTCTTCAAGCTTCTTCTGCACTATAATCAATTCGCCTCACACTAAATATCAAGAAGACTCGATATCAAATTATCAACTTAATAAGGAAATACTTTGTTGGTTTCTGAGATTTTATGAAGCCGTTCTGGAAGTTTGTTCTTCGTCATTCAGAACATTTCATTGAGTACCTCGACGGGAGCTGTATGAATATTTCAAGCTTTCTGAAGCTGTACTCATTGCCAAAGAACAGACTGCTATCGTACAGTTAGTCCTTGTCCTTCTTCACTGCTCTATTTGGATTCTCGGTAATTTCTGGCGCTGTATACATGACATTCAAAGCTGGAAGGAGATTACCGAAAAGCCTCTCTTGTTGTGAGTGATGGATTTACACGGTTTTCTATGGCGGATTTTTGCCATTTGGCGTCGGAACGGATATGCTTCCGAGGATAGTTTTTAATGAGGCTGGTGGATTCTTTGATGTCCAAGTTTCTCTGCACCCTCACAAGGGATTTTTGCCGAATAGTATTGAAAATTCGGTGTGTCATTCTGACATCGCTGAGCCAGCAACTTTTATCGTCTCAGAATACAGCCATACAAACAAGCACTACACCAATCAAAATCCCCAAAATCGCTTCCCTGCTCACAGTATCCGACTTGTCGCGAAAGTGCCAGTTTTGACTCACCCACCACAATCTCTTCAAATGATTGTTCATCTCCCTCCTATCCTCATTCTCTATCCTGATTTCTGCTTCTGTCAACACAGGTTCTTCCATCTCACAGACCAGCCATGAAGACGTGGGAGAACGCATCCTTGCTGTATCTGCGGCGATTGGTGGGCTCCAGCTTGTGACTCATGTGGGAGGCAGGCAGATTATGTAGAATGAGTGGAGGGAGTGGAGTGAAGAGGACTGTGGTAAAACTGCACGTATTAGCGATCTTCTGAAGGAAGTATTTCAAAATGGGTTTTACAAGATCAAGAATACAACGACTATGGGAAAGAGTGTGTAACGAAGCGTGTAGATTAGCTGAACACTATATTCTAGAAGATTGAATATGTAGGTCAAGCCGATAGTGAGACGGGAATGTAATAAGCCTGTGACGCGGTCTAGGGTCGGTGACTCAGTTTCAAAGAATTCTTAGCCACAAGCTGTGACACATGATACTACAGTCATTGATCTGCCATTTAATAGGTTTTCGAGGATTTGAAGAGGGAAGATGACCTCGCGAAGCTGGACATAAACTCTACGTTTTGAGGAGGGCCTGAGTGGTGTGTGAAGCCCACTTGGGACATTGATATGAATTCGCTATCAGACCAAAGTCTGTTATCGTTGGCGGTGAACTGGTCCCGTAGGCGGTAGGTTGAACACAGGGTTCCCCTGGACTGCCAATCTCACATGTTGACAAGGAAGTTGAAGAGGGTAGGCATATGCTTATTTAGACCCCAAACCTCCTTCAAGGGGTGAACATGCCTTTTAGTCCCATGCACTACTCCTTTCCCCTACTGATCCGCCATCAGTTTCATCCAGATTCTGGTGAACTCTTCCCAGATTACCAACTCCAAACGCTCAAACCTTACCCTCCCAGCTACATGAATCCTTCACCATAGATCTTCTCTCCCAAAGCCCTCAGAGTCATCGGCGCCATAGGGTTCTTGTAGTGCTGAACAATATCCGACTTCTCCACCGCATGATTGATATTCGCCCACGTCCCGAACACAGCCTCTTTCTCACACATCGTCCTCTTCTGCATATCCCACCACTCAGGCAAGATACCCTCCTTCTTCTCCGCCTTGTCCAGGAATTTTCTGAAATGAGGCAACGGATTCAGTGCTCCTCCATACAAGCTTCCCGTTGCTGCATCCCCCTTAAAAGTGTACTCATCCTCCATTCGCAGACGATGACAGTCGATCAGTAGTATGAAGACATCTTTCTCGAGGCTTGAAGGGAGGTCCTTGTCGTCGGTGAGACCGGCATTGTGTGGATTGATGGGTTTACCGCAGACTAGTTTGTGGGCTTTCCAATATTCTTTTTGACATGCCACAGAGCAGTATCGAGTGGTCTGACATCTGGCACAACATTTGAGAGATGTTTGCAGATCGGATTGGGATTTTTGGCAGGTAGCACAGGTTGCAGGTTCGGATTTTTCAGATGTTTCAACAGGAGTCGACACCCAGACCCAATCTTTAGCTGTTGCAATCGGAATGGTGTCCACCTTCATCGCATTGGCATCCTCGAAGATTGGAAGTAAGCTACGTCGAGACCTATGGAAAGGCATGATACAGGTAAGGATAGTCGATTTAGAGACTCAAGAACTTGCGCAAAGTTCGCGTGCTTGTTTTCATCGGTTCCAATTATTCTCCCTGACAGTTCTTGAGATGGGGAGACGCGACTAATACACGCTAGTGCCACGAAAAACGTGACCTATATTACTCACAGGGGAACACTACTTCTTCCATTAGAAACTTGGATTCATATGCATAGGTGAATTCAAATCCATTCCTTCAAGGTGCCCCAAGTGAAACTGTTTTGCAGAACGACTATTTGCGAGAGATGTAATTTGATTTCATCCCGAGCCCACAAAGTCGTGTAAAAGACGTCAAATGAAGGACTTGAGATCGGAAATCAGTGAACAGATCCATGCCATCTCATATTGCACTTCCCGCCGAGAGATGACTGCGAGTAACCCAAGCGTTAGCTAGGTAAATCATTTGATATTTACGTCTAAACGATTGTACCTAAACCTCTGCAAAATATGGAGGACCAGCGCTCAGGATTTAGATTAAGTAGTCATTCCCAATATAGATAGGTCGATAATGATGGACTGGGCGAAGTCCATTCGAAGTATGTGCCGCCGCCAGATATAGGGACAAGGAGCAGCAGGAAGCTCGCTGAGCTCGCCATGAGACCATAGTAGTCGATGATGCGCAGTTTGTCCTGCCACCTTCCAGTTGTCTTGCCGGGTGAAAGGATCCAGGCGACAATTACTCCACTCAGAACTGCAAGCGGACTAATAGTCTAATACAGAGCAAATGCCTTGATAGCTACAGAAGTCAGAGCCCAATCTGACCCTACATGGATACTCCAATTGACCAGAAAGTTCTGTACTTAATTCCCAATGTTTTTCGATGTTACAACGTCACTGACTATCATCATAGCCAAAGCTGTAATTCCACCAGTACCAATACTACTGATTTCCCGGAAGACGTACAGCGTGTCCAGTTTGAACAAAACTTCAAGCCAAAGTTCCTAGTGAAAGCAGTCCTACTGCCGTCAAAAAAATGACTTTGCGTCCCAGTGCGTCGGATAAACGACCATACAAGACCTGGAAGATAGTGTTGGCAATCAAACTCGAGGCACCTGCCCATGCAATGGTTGTAGTTGCGTTCAAGTCCTTGCCAATGATAGACTGGCTATTCCGATGGAACTCTGGTCGATGAAATTGATGAGCTGGGCAAATGCAAAAGCCGCAAACACTACCACTAGCTGTGGTGTAGGAAGAATATTACTCTCGATATGAACGAGTGGAGCCATGTTGAAAGCCAACTGTCCTGGGAAAGAGGTATGTCCCGTGAGTTTCAAGTGCTTTACTCTAAGGATCTAAATGTGGTTTCTTCTTTGTTATGGAAGTACCAAGCTAAAGATACGTCATACACGATCCCAAATATGGAGTATGACTTCGTTCAGTCATTGTGTACCACAACCTTGACAGATCTTTGCACGAGTCAAGAGGAACATCTAGAACTTTGGGTTCTCGAGAGCCGAGATGCCTCCTGTCGGAAAAATAGCCGAAAAAGTCCAGGAATCGAGGAATGCGGCACGATTTATATTCCATCTAGGCCAAGAAGGCCAAGAAGGCTAATTAGAACCGGCAATATTGTTGTGTTTTGCGTAAACATCGTCGGCGAAAATCAGGAGGCTGTATATTCACCACTCACGGCAAAAAATTTGAACCTCCCAAGCATACTGATGCCGCTAGAGGATTTGTGACGTATTATTGGATCAGGACCACAACTATCCCACCAATAATTGGAGGGCAGAGATCTACGGGAGAGCAATTTCGATTTTCTACTTGAATTTACAGGTAAAAGCAGAGAATCCGTAGTCGAGCGGACCCGATATTTCTTACCTCACGAGGCTTCATCGAAGGCAGTAGCAAAGGTGGCTCGCGTGTAGAATCTAGCGACACGAGTAGCTGTGATCCCCATCTCAAAGTGGAAAAAAAACTCCTTGGATAGGATAATTTTAGCGGACAAGAGAGCGGGCAAGCCAATTAAGATCGGCAGTGTTAGGGGAAGACGAATCTGCTAGAGAGGTTGTTCAAGAACAGGGAATAAAAGTGATCGCCGAGTGGTGTTGATAGATCTCTTCTCCAAGCTGGAGCAAACAACATTAGCGAGAACTATAAAGCTAATAATGACAACATCGAGCCTAGAATCAAGAACGATTTAATGCTAGTAACGTTTTATAAACCAAATTGATTCCGGTATCATATGGTGTTCATCGCCAAAGAAATGGAAGAAACGAAAGATTGAGGTGGAGATGAATGGTTGTTTGCTTTCGCACGTTGAGATTGCTAAACCTGAATCCTTCTTGGATTAAAAGAGGTAATTTAGAAATGATCTCGAAATGCTTTCACGACGGGATAGAGAGGATTTATATGAACCGGTGCGGTTGAGATAGTGGTAAATCCAGGATGACAGCAGACAAAATATTGACAGAATAAAGAAACGTAAAAATCCAGAATTTCATGGCACGCGTTCCGAGTATGGATTTCCGTTGATTAGAGAAGCGTATTCTGGGAAAACAACCCACTAGGCCAATGTTTTTAATGTCAGTGTACCCGCTCCGAGGTAGACATCTCTTGGTCTGGTTCCCAATTGCATCGCATTGCACCACTGAAACGGTCCATCACCAAATCCACTCTGCTGTGACCCCAGTGCCACATATCTAGATATGAGACGTGGGACTCAGCGGTACAGGTACGGCTATTAAAAAATGCAAATACCAATAACCGTAACTGGAACCATCAGCTTCACCTTTCGTCCTTTGCCATTGCCAAGTATGTGAATTTGCGTCGTCGGTCTCAGATGTCGTTAGAAATTCAAAAAAAATTGTCAAATGGTGGTATTGTAGCTTTTGAACAACAGGCACAAGCCGACTGTCGATAGGTCTTCCTCCTTTCTTGTGTTTATCCTTGAGTATTGAGGTGCTCTGAAATTAATTTTTTCACGTTTGGACGTTTGTGGTGAAGTTCACGTAATGTTGATGACGAAGACTCTGTTTGTTAGAAGGACCTAATGAATGGAAATAGTAAATGTTCCCGGGGAATGGAGCATATCGACAGTCATGAAAAGGAATCGGATCTTGTTGCTTGAATTGAAACACTACCGAAAATACGTCGAGCATTCAGAAATACGAACAATATCTTACGAATCCAGTGAGGCTTTCTTCTCATAAAGGTATAATACGCGAGAGACTTAAGAAACATATCGTCGCATTCGATAATATGATAGCGCCATGAAGGGTGATGCCAATTTCTTGTATCCGGTTATCGTATCTAAGATATCAACATAGTCTATTTTTGACGAATTGTGACCACGGGCTCTCACAACTGAGGGAATTTGTCTGCGGCGGAGCGGTTTTGCAAGCTAAGCTTAAAGTGAATCATCCACTGGGTCCATAACTCATAGTAAAGTCATCAAAAGATTATGTGACGTTGAAATTTTACTTGTATAATGTCGTGAGATTTGTTAGGGACGTTGAAATCGAGTTGCGACAGTCAATTGTACGTAGCAGGTTTCCAAAAGACGAAGATGAATCTTCCTCGCCTCGTCTTAAACAAATTAGCCATTTCCCATAAGTAGCTGATCAATATGTTTGAAAGACAAGCCAGTACTACAGAACTCCCTCAAATTTCGACAGCAAAAGGTTTTTAAACAGCAGTACCAGTCTGAATAACATTATAACGCCGATCATCGCGCGAAAATCCTCTATCTCCTTTAAATTATCTATCTATGAATCAGCCTCGAAACATCTTTTATAGGTCGACTGCGCAAATAAATGAACAACCCTTTAGCAAGAAACCTCCTTGTATCTTCCTCGAAAAAAAAAACAAAGCAAACGAAGTAGCAGCAGTACCGCGGCAAACCAAACCAAAGGAAAGCTCGACCTCCCAAATTCTCTTTCATGAAAGATTAAAACCAGCCACTAAGCCCGAAAAAAAAAGCACTTCAGTCTTCAGATGATATCCACGCCTCTCTTCAGTACAATCGAAAGTTCCAAGCTCATTCATCATTCTCTATGCCTAAGAAAATACGAACACGAGTCTTTCGTACTTCTTCATAGCTACCTTGGCTATCTATATAAATCCACCCCCTCTGTGTCTGCAAAGCAAAAGCAAGGAGGGTCCGAAGAAGAATTGATGACGTTACGCACTCGACTGCATGCGTTTCCAACGCGAGGTTTTCCCTCTACAGCGTGAGTGAGAAGCTGAAGCTGAAGTTGAAGTTGAAGTTGAAGTTGTAGCGCTACATGAGAAGTTGACAGGACAGGTCTTGATGCGATGGATTGATCATGAGACAGAGAGCGGGGAGATTTGAAGATTCGTGGAAGTAAGCTTGTGAGATTGAAATGACAGCGACAATGGGGATGATGGGCGAGGGAAAGAAAGCTTGACAAGGTAAGAATTCTTGTTAGAGGGTTAAAGTAGGAGAAGTGAAGCGGACCGCTAATATCGGCTCGGTGTTTATTCTATCGTTGAGACTAGAGGATAGAATTGTACCAGATAGTGGCGCTTTGCATAACATTTAAGTACATTTCTGTGGACCGTGAGAACCAACTTAAAATGATGATTGAGGGATGGGTGCATTGGTGACCAAAAATACACATCATCTGCAGAGTTGCGTATAGATATATATGGTTAAGTCAACAACGTGGAAGCGAGGCCGAAGTGAAGTCGATCTTCGTGGCGGAGTAAAAAGTGCCCCGCGAGACGGCAAGCTCGAACAGACCACCAACGCGGTTTTGGAGGGTAACAGGAGATATTGAATAGTATCACATTCACAATCCAATGATCAGGTCTGAAAGATCATAAATTCAGTCGTTCACTAACCCATCCCTGAACACCTCCGAACGCATCCTGCCGCAGCTGTGTCTTCGTCTACTGATGATCAACATGCGACACAGTTCCGTCCTCCTTGAGATGAATATTCAGCCTATCTATGATCAGCAATACGTTCTGCTATAATCTCACACCCAGCTACTCATCTTCTTCGCCATCAGGATCAAGCATATAATAAACTCACCTATCAGGCTTGAAGTCCTTAGTAACGATCGATCCAGGCTGAAGAACCCTGGCCTCCTTTGGCAGGTCGGCACGAGCGAATGTCTAGATCATCTCACATATCAGTTCTGTTTAGAATCATAATCATCCACATATCCTGCTACTATGCATGGTATGTGCAGATGGGCAGTTGAACAGGAATAACATACAGTAGCATCGCTCTTCTCTCCAAGATTCTTCCCAACTAACTTGTTTGTCCATTCCTCGGTCTTGCTCTGTTCCTTTCCGCCCGATGTGATTCCTGGTACGACGAGAGGCATTTTGAGATTTGTTTGGGTTTGAAGTGTTGGATGTAGGTAGTTGAGTTTAATGTGCTTGTAAATTGCGGAAGTTGGAGTTCAAGTTTCTCAGGAGAAGTGGTTGATGAAGGAGGAGGAGAGTGGTAGCCTTGTTTGTACCTACCTGATACTTTGAGGGGGCAAGGATGACGTACCTTGATAGCACGTGAGTGGGCCTTGGCATGATTATCGAAGGGATCGGGATCGTTGCGGTCTTTCTCGAGAGAAGGCGGTTTGTTTTCTTTCTGATCATAAGACTATCGCAAGAATAGAATTCAGAATATGGAGATAGGGATGCGGAGAAATCTCTTAAGGAGGGAGTAGGTCATATACCTACCTAGTTGTACTCGGGAAAGTGGAGAATCAACAAAACAAACGTCTATCAAAGGTTCGCGATCCTCCGCTTTGATAATGGAAATAAAAAAAGAGAGGAATCGCTGCAAAACCACATGAATCGAGACTCCTGGCTGATATTCAACTTTAATCATATTAGGCAACAAAAGAAACAGAGGTAAGAGAACGGAACAGAACAGAAGGAATAAAACCGAATTTATCCATCGAGACGCGTGACCATATCACGTGGATCCTCCAGCGCTAGCTGATCTTGTCTGAACGCTTCCGCGAAAGTTAGCGAGCACCACATCTATATCTATATAATATCTATATAATATTGAGCGTTTTGTGGATCACTAGTTAAAAAAACGGGTCACGTGAAATGCTGTGATTGGCTATAGCGAGGCCTTAGCGGGCGCACAGCCGAAAAGAAGGAATATCAAATATTTTCGGGCCACTTAATATTCGTATATTTCGACTTGACGTTCGTATATTTCGTCTACGAGCTCTTACTATCCGTCTACTAATAGAGTCTTCTCCTCCTGAATAGTATTCGAACTATAAACAGAATCAGCTTATTAGTAACTTTCGAACGAATCGTATAAGTATACGATATAAGACGTATTTCAGGTATAATATATATCTATTCTTCTAGCTTCCGGTCCGAAACTAATAATAAATAAGCAGATTAAGCGCTTTCCCGATAGCTACTTTAAGAAGTCGATCTTAATACTCCTTAGCGGACCCGTAGCATATCTATTATAGGCCTTCTAGCTACTTCTCGACCTGCGAAGCGCCGCTAACGAACGCGTGCATATATCTAGGCTAATATAGCTACTTAACTCAATCGACTATCTCCTTTATCTTCTTTACTTTCAGAAGAGCCTCCTTTATAGCTTATACTAGCTCTAATAATACCTGCCCTAGTAGTACCTACTCTAAGATAAGCTATTCTATATAGATTTCAGTCTCTTTTCGCTATTATTAGTCCGTAAGATATTAATCAGATAGATTATTAGTATACTAAGTACGCTACACTTCACTAGATCGATAAAGTAAGAGCTAAAGGTAAATACGAGCTCTATTAAAAAAAGAGAGCTATTCACCTAGAGCTATTATAAGATATACTAAACGTCTTATAGAGGTTATTAAATAGTATAGATCCGCGAAGTAAACTATTTCAGCAGAAGATACGCTAATATAACGCTACTCTTTCTTTTATATCTATAAATACTACTAAAGAAGATTATATTAATCTTAACTATAGATTAACTACTTTTATAGCCCACAGGAAGCTATATTACTTATAAGGGCCCTTAATTCCTAGTCTGCGAATAATACTTATCTTTACTTAATTATTTTTCTATAACTCTAATTATATAACTAACGTTCGATTTATATATTATAATTCTCTTGATACTATAATTCTACGCGATTTATATAAGATAGTTATTACTAATAATCTATTTATAGCTATATACTAGACCGCCCGAGAGCGATTATAAGTCTAAGATAATAATTTCCGGATTATTCTTAGCCTGTAAATACGACTAGTAATATAGACCGAGGCCGATAAAAGACGCGAGAATCTTCTAGTTATAAATAAGATTATAGGAATTATCCTAGATAAGTTTAATAAGGCTAGCTTTCGCGATATTATACTTATAGTCCGAGAACCTCGCTATAATAGACCGCGTTTATATTAAGTATATATTACGAATCCCGTATACTTTCTATTAAGTTATCTACTACTTTTTCCTTATAGTAAGCTAGAGTAATATTAGTCTTTACAGATCTACGATCGAGATCGAATTATAAAACGCTTAGAGTAATAGCCGTTTTATAAGTTCTAGCTCTTCTAATAAGCTTATTAACTCTTAAACTTTTTCTATATAAACTATATATTTTAATAATATATTATTAATATCTATATCGCCTATTATACTACTCGACTAGAATAGATAAAGAGTTATTTAGAAGATATATATATAGATATATATAATAAGCTTATAGATACGCTTATCCGAGCTAATAGCAACTCCGCAGAATATAAGCGTTAGTTTATCCTTTCTTCTTCTTTTATTAGAAGTAATTGTTTTATATAATAATTATTTCAAGATTCTATAGCTATAATACGCTTTTTCGGACGACCTATACTCTTTATTATATTTATAGCTAACCCGCGATAGCCCGAAATTATCTATAAGCTTCAGAAAATATAATCCTAGCTAGTTAATAAGCTTGATATTATTATACGCGTCTTCCGCTTAAAGATTAAAGAGCTTCTTAATAATATCAAGAAAGAAGCCTTTAGAAAACACTATATCTATATCTATACTATTAAGTATTAAAAGCGTAATTTACCTTATCTTTATCTTCTTCTTTAGCTCGAGGGTATAAGTAATTATCTAATACTAACTAGGATCGACGAGATTATATCTATAGAGATTCCGAATAAGGCTACGGACTTTATAAGTAAGTTATAGGAGTTAGTTTTAAATAATATAACTCACGGGCCCTGCAGGCGTAACTTTCCGAATACTCCCTATATAGCTTATAAGTACGCTAGTAACCTATTATAGTATCAGAAACGCTTTCTAAAAGTGTTTAAACCTATTATAATTATTATAGAAAACAATTACCCTAAATATTATCATTAGGAAAACAGCCGAACGTTTATAGTTCGTAAAAATAGCCGAGAAGTCACTTTAGATAACCGATAAGTAGTTCTATATAATCCGTATCTTCTTAATCGCTACCGATCGTATATTAATATCGAAGTTTACAAGTTAGTATAAGCTATTAAGTATATCTATAAGTACGTATATAAGAATACAGATCGAATAACTCTTACGATCTCAAATATAGATAATAAGATCACCTATTACATATAGGCATAATACGTAAGTCCCTCAGAAGCTTTATAGCGACTATTCGAATATCCTACTTATAAGGAATTTCCGCTTATATAATATCTTATAGTTTATTTATAAGAAGAGTAAACTATATATTTTAAGCTTAGTTTATCTACAGAAGAGATAGCTATAAAGCGAGATATAGCCCGTTCTACTCTTATAGGGTTCTTCGAATTCAATACTATAAACCCTACTATTGAGCTATAGTTATATTCGGAGTTTCTAGTTTATTACGTCTAGGATTAGTCGACCCGTAAATAGCGCTTACGAAAGAGAAGAGATAATCGTATTAGCTATATATATTATTATAGCTCTATTTCAAAGGAACGTTTCTACTTATAGCTACTCTTAATAATTATTCGCAGACCGAAATCGTTTAATAAGCTATATAATTTTGAAGGGGTTACTTACGAGACGTATAAAGCTACTTATATCGCACGCGGTTTAGCTAAAGACGATTAAGAGTAGTTTTAATACTTCGATGAAATAAAGCTATTTACTTTAGTAAGTAATCTACGAACGCTTTTTTTAACTAGACTCTATTAACAGGAGATTATAAACCTGTTAGCTATCTAGGAGCGATATAAGGAATACTTCTGCGATAATCTTACTTATTAGCTATATTAAAAACCCGAGTTTCCTCTTCTTCTTCTGAACCCGTATTATAATTACAGACTATAGCTCTTAGCTAAAGGCCTTATAGATCAGTAATAATCACTTTCAGGCGTTAGCCTACTTTCCTACAGATAGGATTAAGCTTATTATTATACCTTCTAATAAATAATAGATAATCGAATCGAAGATTTCATAGCTTTAGCGCAAATAATAAAAGCGAACTTTAATAGCGATCAGCTTATAGCCTTTATAGATATTATTACCGCTATTAATATCGAACTGCAAATAGCGCACTTTTATATCTAAAGCTAAGATAAGTCTAGTAAAACGTATCTTTATAAGACTCTCTGCTATTATTATTATAGCGAAGAAAAGTCAGTCCTTTATATCGCTTCTACTAGTATTATAGCCCTATTATTACCGAATAAGCATATATTATACTTATAATTTAAGATCCTGATCGATCTTACGGAATAATCCGTAAGTAGTATTATAAAGTAAAGCGCGCTTAGTGTGACGCTTACTCTAGAAAGGTCTCAAAACTACCTAAGTAATAAGACCTCATATTGCTATGAATATGAAGTAGTAAGAATCACTTAAGAATCTATAACTAAGGAGTGAAGAAGTAGAGAGAGAATAGAAGTATATATATAAAAAGGGGCCCCTAAACTCTACTCGTGTAATCTCGCTTAGCAGTAAGTATTTCTACTAATAGGGAGAGACCTCTAAACCTGACTAGTCGTTATACTACCCCCCCCCTCCGAAAAAAGCTCGCCCTCGAGCGTTAGTCTATCTCCTTATTACTATTAAGGTAATCGTAATTATTAATTCTATCGTAGAAAGCTTTCAGCTAATTAGGTAGTCTAGCAGGAGGTCTAGCTTACGTTAGGTTATTAAGATGGAATTATTATAGCTTAGCGGGAGCGTATTTAATATCTATAGCGTTATACTATATGAGATCGACGTCTTAATTTAACTAGGAAACTCGGTATAAGAGGCTATTGCGCTACTTACGGCACGCAAGTATATCTTCGATCTCCTATTTATCGTTATTAGTAATATTAATAGGTAGTAGCGGCAGTAAGGTTTATCCTAGTAAGGAGTCGTTTAGATACTTCCATAGCTTAGTAGCAGGGAATATATTATATACTTTCATACTAGCAGGGAGCTCTAGATAATAAGAGCTTCCGACCTTTTCAATTATACAGAAGGGTCTATTAGTCGGGAAGTCGAGTTTTTTACTAGGTCGAGTACTCGTAAAGTAGCGTATATCTAGCTAGATAAGGTCGTCTATAGTAAAGTCGACTTTATAGCGTAAGCGATTATAGGATTAGGATATCTTAGCTTATATATATTAGAGGCTAGATTAAGCGGTAGTCTAGGCGTCGCGCAGGCGATTAGCGTAATCTAGAGCTTACTAAGTATTTAACTTATCGGTAGGCGTAATAGAGTTAGGTAAGTCTTTCTAATTCTAATTAACGCGGGGTATATATCTATAAACGACTTCAAAGGGTAAGAGACCTCTAAGGGATTCGTAAGGGAGAGTTATCTAGGCGTAGTTTATAATAGGTAAGAATTCCGACTAGTTATCTTAATAATAAGAGATAAAAGGTCGTAATTTGCGTTAGAGATATTAGTTATAGATCTCTATTTAGCTATCTATTTGCGAGTAGTCTACTGCAGAAAGCTATCTTTTAGTATTAAGAATTATAATAACTATAGTCTAAAAACAGGAAACGAATTAAGGCCCTCTATTAGAGGTAATTATTAATAGAGCTCCGAAATAGCGGTATACGTAGTATAAGTAAAGCTTTATAAGGTCGCGCGTATCGGAAGTCTTTCGGTATAAAATACTAATTACTTATTTACTAAAACGGTCGATAAATACGAGAACGTTATTATAGCTATATTTATCGTAATTAAAGCTATAGTAGTCGACTGTAATATACTCCTATAGACGTGATAGTATAGGTAGAGGTTAGAGGAGGCCCGGTTTCTTATTACGCGGCACTTGAATTCGTCGGTAAGTATAATAGTTACGGTAGTACTAGTTAATAGTTAAAGCGATTCTGTACTACTAGTATTATAATACTAGTAGTTATAAGGTCTTCTTTATACTTAGATAAGTAGTCTCTAATTAGTCGTATACTTCGCGTATAAGTAGCGTACGAAAGTATAAGACGTCAGGTACGATTAGTCTTCCTTTATAAAGTAGAAGATCTTTTTCTATAGTTAGTTTTCTAGGAGTAGCGGAGAGAGCTTATTTCCGTAAAGCTTAGAGTAATAGCGTAGTGCGATTAGCGTTAAGTACTTACTATACTATAGAAAAGACTAGCGATANATTCTGTACTACTAGTATTATAATACTAGTAGTTATAAGGTCTTCTTTATACTTAGATAAGTAGTCTCTAATTAGTCGTATACTTCGCGTATAAGTAGCGTACGAAAGTATAAGACGTCAGGTACGATTAGTCTTCCTTTATAAAGTAGAAGATCTTTTTCTATAGTTAGTTTTCTAGGAGTAGCGGAGAGAGCTTATTTCCGTAAAGCTTAGAGTAATAGCGTAGTGCGATTAGCGTTAAGTACTTACTATACTATAGAAAAGACTAGCGATAAGTCGGCGACTTCTAAGGCATTAATAAGCTTAAAGTTATCTATAGAGTCGGAGCTATTCCGGAGGTTACTTATAAGTAGTACTAGATCGATTTAGTCTTCGCGTAGTATTTTCTATAAATGCTAATTTCTTTTAGTTTTATTCTAGTTATCTAATTTATCTTTTCTACGAGAGAGAGTATTAGCGAGTAGATTATACTTCCTAGGTCGATAGGTAATTATAAAGTTATAATCTGCGAGTAGCTTAGCTTATCAGGCTTATCGTGCGTTTAGCTATTTAGAGGTCATAAAGTACTTAAGAGCTTTATGATTAGTAACGACGCGGATCTGATATAGTACGCCTACGAGCTTAGATCTCTAGTTACTAAAAGATCGTATAATTACGAGTATTTCCTTATCGTGAATAGCGTAATTAAGCTTAGTAGGTAATATAGTCTTAGAGAAGTAAGCTACTAGGAACTAGTCTTCGTCGTGCTATTACGATAGCACACCTGCTATTACTCTATTACTAGCGTCTATTTCGATCATATAAGGTAGATATTGCTGATAGTAGTAGAGGAGTAGTGCCGAAGTAAGAGTATACTTTAGGCGATTAAAGGTATCTTTATACTCCTTAGCGAACCGAAATAATATATTATTTTTAGTAAGTTATATAAGAGGTTTTATGATAATTCCGTAGTCCTTAATGAATCGTCAGTAGAAGTTATAAAAGCTTAAGAATAATTATACGCCTTTAACTATAGTCGGGTAATTCTAAGATTATATAATATTAACTTTCTTAGGGTCTACCTCGATCCTAGAAGTAGAGATAATAAATCTAAGGTATTTAGTGCGAGTAATATTAAATTTATACTTCTTAAGGTTAGCTTATAATCTAGTGTCTTATAATCGTTATAGTACCTTATATATATATAATTGATATTATAGTGGGTTATTAGAGTAGATCAGAATATCGTCTAGATATACTATATAGAAGTCGTCTAAGTAGTCGAATAAGACGTTATTTATATATCGCTAGTATATCGTAGGGCTGTTAGTTAGACCGAAAGGGAGTACCTTGCACTTATATGTATTATAATAGGTCCGGAAGGTCGTATACTCTTTAGAGGCTAGATCTAATCGAATTCGGTAGAACGCTTAGCGAATATCTAGTTTAGTGAATATCTTAGTAGTAGAGATTCTAGCTAGCGTTTCATCGATTAATAGTAGTAGATATTGATCCTTCCTCGTGAGGTTATTAAGTGCGCGAAAGTCGATATAGAATCTTAGATTTCTATTAGCTTTCTTAACGAAAAGAATAAGTATAGCGTATAGTACTTAAGAAGGTTCGATAAAACCTTTAGCTAAGTTATTAGTAATATACGCTTTAACGACTTTAAGTTCTTTAGCTAATATCTTATATAAG